>PVKV010025369.1:0-23290 GCA_004027835.1 Alouatta palliata
CTGGGTTCAAGCAATTCTCCTGCCTCAGCCTCCCAAGTAGCTGGGACTACAGGCACGTGCCACCATGCCCAGCTAATTTTTGTATTTTTAGTAGAGACGGGGTTTCACCATGTTGACCAGGATGGTCTCGATCTCTTGACCTCGTGATCCGCCCGCCTCGGCCTCCCAAAGTGCTGGGATTACAGGCGTGAGCCACCGCACCCGGCTCAGGGTCTTCTTTTGATCCACTAAGTATTTTATAATTACTTTTTTTTTTTTTTTATTTTGAAACAGAGTCTCGCCGTGTCACTCAGGCTGGAGTGCAGTGGTGCAATCTTCACTCACTGCAACCTCTGCCTCCTGGGTTCAAGCTATTTTCCTGCCTCAGCCTCCCAAGTAGCTAGGACTACAGCCCCCCCGCCACCATGTTCAGCTAATTTTGTTTTTTGTATTTTTTGTAGAGATGAGGTTTCAGGCTGGTCTTGAACTCCTGATCTTGTGATCCACCCATGTCGGCCTCCCAAAGTGCTGGGATTACAGGCATGAGCCACTGTACCTGGCTAGAAAGACTTTTTTCTACTTCTTTGAAAAATGCCATTGAAATTTCGATAGATATTACACTGAAACTATAGGTCATTTTGGGTATGTTGACTAAAGAATCACGAGGTTCAGACATTTGGAAAGGAGAGCTTTATCTTACATAAAGAATTGAAGCCACGGCCGGGCGCGGTGGCTCATGCCTGTAATCCCAGCACTTTGGGAGGCCGAGGCGGGTGGATCACGAGGTCAAGAGATCGAGACCATCCTGGTCAACATGGTGAAACCCCGTCTCTACTAAAAATACAAAAATTAGCTGGGCATGGTGGCACGTGCCTGTAGTCACAGCTGCTCGGGAGGCTGAGGCAGGAGAATTGCTTGCACCCAGGAGGCGCAGGTTGCGGTGAGCCGAGGTCGTGCCATTGCACTCCAGCCTGGGTAACAAGGGCTAAACTCCGTCTCAAAAAAAAAAAAAAGAATTGAAGCCTGTAGGGTGGCTATTCTGACAGGCTGGGAAGTGTAGCCTCCAGCCAGAAACCAGGAACTAGCCCTTAAGGGTTAGAAAAATAAGACAGAGATTTATGCTGAGTGGCATAGCCAAATATACACATTTAATAAACTATAGTAAGAGTCATGGATATTTATGAAAGGAGAAACATGTGAATGCACAGTTGAACTTTATGCATCTTTGTGGGTACCATGTTAAAAATATGGTTTTGTTAGCATGATCTGAGAGTAGTTTTTGGTCCTGTGATAGCAAAAGATGAAGCAGAAGACATGAAAACTTTCATTGCACATCCTCCATAGACTGGCCAGAAGCACTCCGTGGCTGATGGGCTCTTATCAGAAAGGAACACTGGTTATTTGCTGTGTTGAAAACACAAAAGGGCGGGCAGCATCAGGTGGTTGGTTGAAACCAGTGGTGCAGTGAGGTTTTTTGAAAGGGCTGATTTCTGTTTAGCCCTTAGGGAAGAAAGCCTACATGGTGGTGAGTGAGAAAGAGGGTATACAAGGAGATATATCTGACTGGAAACTAAGTTTCTAAGGTTCCTCTGCAGTCCCTTTGACCAAGAGGGGGCTATTCAGTTGGTTGAAGAGCTTGGGATTCATTTTTATTTCTCAGGTAGTACAGACATTTTAACAATATTAGTTCTTATAATGCACAAACATGGGATATCTTTACATTCATTTGTGTCTTCTTTAATTTCTTTCATCAGTGTTTTATGGTTTTCAGTGTACAGATCTTCCCCCTCCTTGATGAAGTTTTTCCTAAGTATTTTATTATTTATGATGCTATTATAAACTGCATTGTTTTTCTTGGTTTTCTTTTCAGATAGGTCATTATTGGCTTACTGTATTCTGAATTATTCCTCAGAAGACGACTTGTTGGATCAAGGGGATATAAAATTCTAAGGCTCTTGATTATAGAGCCATTATGTTTGCCCAACAGCTTTACCAATATACACAACCACACCCTCATTGGTACTGGATATTTTTCATTTTATTTTAGTATTTTCCACTTTTGTGAGGGAGACAGTATCCTGTCATAATGTCATTTGAGAATTATTTGCAGTAGTCTGTTCCTGTGCTGCTATTTGAAATTTCAATATTTTGTGCTCAGTTTTGCTTGGATAATCTTTCCTCCTGGGCGTGGATTTCGATATTTGATTGCTGGTGGTCACGATCCCTTGCCCGTAAGCCAAGGGAAATTCCTGGAGGCTCTAACACTGTGATCCTGAAATTTTCTGGCTCCTGATGTGAGAAAGAAGATCCAGATGAATTGGAACGAACAGGTATTGGCTGGCACAGTTGACGTTTCTTGAGTCAGCAAGATAGAATGCTGCCCCAAGCACGTCAGAAGCCAGACATGGAAAAATAAACTGTGACTAGAGCGTGGAGTCGGGGAAGAGACATCAGGTTTAACATGTAAAACTTCAGCCAGGCGCGGTGGCGGGCACCTTTAATCCCAGCAACTCGGAGTCTGAGGCAGGAGAGTTGCTTGAACCTGGGAGGCGGAGGTTGCAATGAGCCGAGATCATGGCACATCACTCCAGCCCAGGTGATAGAGTGACACTCTGTCTCAAAAACAAATAAACAAACAAAACAAAACAAAATCACCGGTGAGGTTTTACATCCCAATTACGTACTTTGTCATTAAACTGGGGAGAAAGAGAGTGAGTTTTCCAGACCTATAAGCTATCTATTGGCTAATATCTTTATTTTAAAGTTGGATGTAGCAAATGTCAATGTTATTTAATGAAAATAAAGTATGCCGAGAAACCCCCAGTTTGCTTGGTTTTGAGACTACTTTGCAGGCAACAAGTGGGGCAGATAGTTCGTCAACTTTTAGTAAGTGGTTTGAAAGTATTAGGAGTAAACCACCTGTTACAGGGATATGGCAAACAATTTATTAGCTCTCCTTGTTAAGTTTTGTTGGATGTAATACTACAATTTTCTGCATTACTCCAATACCAAATCTTCCATGATGATTATTTGAAACAAACAGACGTATTGCGGGGGGGTGGGGGAAGGAGACAGGGTAGGAAAGTGGTAACTGCTTAATGGAGATCTTCTGTAAACATTACTGTTTTAAGGAATCTATTGACAAAATTGCCCTGCCTGGCTGCTGTACTCGAAAAATAAGTATAAATCTCTCAGAAAGATTGTGAAAGACTTTGGAATGGTCAAAGTTTACTGAATATCCTTTCAATGAAAAGATACGCCTTGCCTAGAAGACCCTTGGGGCTTTTCTGATTTTATAGGGGTCTGTGCCTTTGTTTCACTGCCTTTGACTAAGCTACTTTACAACTCTGTAAGTTGTAGAAAACGGATAGTGATGCAAATCATCCTTATCCATAGAGATGCAAATGAATTTTGTTCAATAGAGACACATTTGATTTTCCCCTGTAGAAAAGATGATTCCAACCATTACATTTTATGGGCCTATTAACAAGTTTTGCAACTATTAGTAATTTTATTTCATCCTTTGTGATTGCCTATATATATGTGTCTGTTCTTCAGATTTTTCCTTTAAATTTGTGACATCTTACTGGTTTTCTCATTAATAAAAGAGTTATATAAAATCTTTGGCACTTTTTCATTTTATATTTGTAGGAGAGTCGTGATTTTAATTTAAAAAGAATTATCGGCCGGGCGCAGTGGCTCATGCCTGTAATCCCAGCACTTTGGGAGGCCGAGGCAGGCAGATCACAAGGTCAGGAGTTCAAGACCAGCCTGATCAACATGGTGAAACCCCGTCTCTATTAAAAATACAAAAATTAGCTGGGCATGGTGGCAAGTGCCTGTAGTCCCAGCTACTCGGGAGGCTGAGGCAGGAGAATTGCTTGAACCCAGGAGGCGGAGGTTGCGGTGAGCCGAGATGGCGCCTTTGCACTCCAGCCTGGGTAACAAGAGCAAAAAACTCCGTCTCAAAAAAAAAAAAAAATACAAAAATTAGCCAGGTGTGGTGGTACGCACCTGTAATACCAGCTACTCAGGAGGCTGAGGCAGGAGGATCGCCTGAACCCAGGAGGGGGAGGTTGCAGTGAGCCAAGAGCATACCACTGCACTCCAGCCTGGGCAACAGAGCAAGCCTCCATCTCAAAAAATATATTATTTTTATTATTTTTTTGAGGCAGAGTTTTTCTCTGTTGCCCAGGCTGGAGTGCAGGGATACTCTCAAGGCTCACTGCAGCTTTAACCTCCCAGGCTCAAGCAATCCTCCCGCCTCAGCCTCCTTAGTAGCTGGAACTACAGGCATGCGCCACCATGCCTGGCTAATTTTTTGTCTTTTTAGTAGAGATGAGTTTCGCCATGTTGCCCAGGCTGGTCTCAAACTCCTGGATTCAAGCAATTCACCCTCCTCAGCCTCCTAAAGTGATCCACCTTGCTAGGCCCTTGAAATAATTATCTTTTAACAATTCCAAGCTCAAGTAAATATATATTAATATCTTCTGAAAACATTAATGATTTTTTTTTTCCTGGGAGGCACCAGATTTTTCTAACCTCTGTACAAGGAGACCAGTTTCCAGGACTCAAATAAACCTCCAAAGTAGGCAGATCTTCTTCTCAGATACTCTGTTATAATGTAAAACCATGACTGAAGTTTGCCTACACTAAGCCTGACTATGCAGTTTCTAAGGACATGAGTTCAGCCATTGCTTGCCCATAAAAATCCTCACAAGTACTCAAACTGCAAGAGACAAATGAAGAAAAACAATAAAGAATGGAAAATGTGGCCAGGCATGGTGGCCACGCCTGTAATCCCAGCTTTTTGGAAGGCCGAGGCAGGTGGATCATGAGGTCAGGAAATCGAGACCATCCTGGCTAACACTGTGAAACCCCATCTCCACTAAAAATATAAAAGATTGGCTGGGTGTGGTGGCACGCACCTCTAGTTCCAGCTACTCGGGAGGGTGAGGCAGGAGAATCACTTGAACCTGGAGGCAGAGGGTGTAGTGAGCCGAGATCATGCCACTGCACTCCAGCCTGGCGATAAACCAAGACTCAAGTCTCAAAAAAAAAAAAAAAAAAAATGGAATGATGGAATAGCGATAAAATATAGACTTGATAGTTCCTTTCACACCAAGAAAAAGACATGTTTTGAGTTGGTCTTGTTTGAAGCAGTGTTATCTCTTGTAAAGAGCCTTGCAGCTAAGCACTAACTGGTTTTCCAGTGCTGAAGAGAGTTGAGTCATTACTAAATGTTTTGAACTCATGTTTAGCATAGACTTAAGAAGTAAGGTTGAGAATGAGAGCATAGTTTCCAAAGTTTCCCTCTGAATGGTGAAATGTCTGCTGAAGGGGTTCAGAGCATGCCAATTCAACATAACACTGTAGGAGACCAGAATATGCCACCCCCAAATATGCCTCTTTGGCATAAGGATTATTTTGAGCTGGTTATTTTGAGAAACCACAGACATAGGAGAAGCTCTGAAAACAAGAGCAGAAGTTACCTTTTTGTAAGAGAAATTTATATTTACAAAGGAAATCTCATTTGTAAGGGTGTCTCCCAATCTATATCAGGAAGAGAAGGATGACTAAATCATTAGACTCTCCTAGATGGAGAAGGCACTGACTTAAAGCTGTATCCTTGTTTATCATACTTTCCTGACCATCTCACCCTAATCATAACTGGCCTTTTGCCTATATCCTTTCTTTGCTTCAGCAAATGATAATATTTAAGCCAAAAGTTTCAAATACTCCTTGAGATCTACTCTAGAAATCTGTTCTTGGAGATTTGATCTTTGAGAGTTCCCTCAGTATCTCCCATACATACAGGAGGCATATATGTTATTAAACTTTTGTTTTTCTTTTGTTTATTTGTCTTTTGTTATAAGAAGTCCCAGTTAATAATTTCAAAGGTTGTCAAAAAAATTATTTTTCCTGGCTGGGCGCGGCAGCTCACGCCTACAATCCCAGCACTTTGGGAGGCCGAGGCGGGTGGATCACGAGGTCAAGAGATCGAGACCATCCTGGTCAACATGGCGAAATCCCCTCTCTACTAAAAATACAAAAAAATTAGCTGGGCATGGTGGTGCAGCCTGTAGTCCCAGCTACTCGGGAGGCTGAGGCAGGAGAATTGCTTGAACCCAGGAGGTGGAGGTTGTGGTGAGCCAAGATCACACCATTGCTCTCCAGCCTGGGTAGCAAGAGCGAAACTCCGTCTCAAAAAAAAAAAAAAAAAAAAAAATTATTTTCCCTTTTGTGCACTGCAGAAACAAGAAATGAGGTCCAAAGGTGAACTAAGAGGGCACAAAAAATGTAATATAAATGTCAGCCTCTGTCTGCCATTTCCCTGCCAGGGTCTCCTTCTGCAGTTTTGGGACAAAGGTGAGTCTCCTGAGTCTTGGAGCTGTGTTTCCACAGGCCTTTCTTATGTACATTTTTTTTTTTTTTTTTGAAGAGATGGGGTCTCCCTGTGTCTCACAGGCTGGTCTCAAACTCCTGGGCTCAACAGATCCTCCCACCTTGGCCTCCCAAAATGCTGGGATTTCAGACATGAGCCTCCACACCCGGCCAGTACATCCTAACTAACCCCAAATTTGTACAGTTCTGTCCACATGGTGTTACTGCCTGCTCTTGAGTCTTAGTGGGGGCTCACTAGGGAGTCTAGGCTCTAGATCATCTTGGTCAGACTTGACTGAAGAAAACTGCAATGTAGGAGGGAAAGTTTGTAAGCCGTTTGCTAAAGATGACTGTCCCTATAATCCTAGGAAAGGTTCCAAAATTAAACTTCATATTGAGTCTCTTCAGACATACTCCAGATCCTAACCTAGTTTTCCAACTCTTTGAGAAGGCACCACTCTCATAGAAAGCAAAGGACGTTAGCATTAAGAGGCCAGGTTGTGGCAGGAAACCATATGGATTTTCAGTCTCGGCCCCACTGTTTGTTAGTTGTACTGTAATCTCAGGGGGTGCAGAGGAGGCTTAAATTCTGTGTATTCGCTCATCCATATATAAAATGGGGACCATGATCCTATTGACTTCACAGGGATGTTGTGAAGTTTAAATGAGTTAACTCAAATAAAACACTTAGAATAGTGCCTGGCACTAGTAAGTGCTAAACGTTAGCTTTTAAGTAGCAGAGTGTGACTTAGAGCTGGATTCAAATCATGACACACCACTTACAAACTATGTGTCGTACGGCAAGTTACTGAACTTCTCTGTGCCCCTGTTACAGTATGTAGCTAGGCAGGCATGAACAGGGTATGAGAGGGCCCCACAACCTCCAAACAGGAATGTCAGGTGACCATCAGGTGATGGTCAGGCAGTTTTTAACTGTCTCTCTAAAATAATAATAATTGCGGGTGGGCATGGTGGCTGACACTTGTAATCCCAGCACTTTGGGAGGCTGAAGCAGGTAGATCACTTGACGTCAGGAGTTTGAGACCAGACTGGCCAACATGGTGAAATCCTGTTTCTACTAAAACTACAAAAATTAGCCAGGCATGGTGGTGGGCTCCTGTAATCCCAGCTACTCGGGAGGTTGAGGCAGGAGAATCGCTGGAAGCCAGGAGATGGAGCTTACAGTGAGCTAAGATCATGCCACTGCACTCCAGCCTGGGTGACAGAGCCAGACACCACCTCAAAAAATAGTAATAATAATAATAGGTCACGGCCGGTGCAGGGAAAGGTTGTCTCCCGTTAGGAAAAACCTGAAATTGGTGATCAGTAGCTTCCTGATAGTGAGAGAGGTCAGGCAAGCAGTTAGGGTGGGTCTTTGGCAAAATTCTTTCAAACAAAAGAACAGCCTCAAAAATCAAGCTGCAGGCACAGATAAGGGAACTTGCAAAGCGGGGTCCTTGCCTAAGACATGTCCACGCCACATAGATAAGAAAGGTTACGCAGGAGACGTGCCCAGACATGCTCACAATGGAAAATTCCATCCCCTGACACATGCACGGTATGAGGAACAAAGCAATACAGAGTAACTCAAGCTAAGGGCCTACATGCCCACTAGGAGGGTGGGGTGGATCTACTGGAAATTTATGCCTTATGCAAATGACATGCCCAGCCCTAGTTGGTTTCTTTTAAAAGCCTTTGTGTTCAACTGTGAAATGGCATCCCTCTTTTGGGCCCCCTCTCTGTGGTGGAGAGCACTCTTTCGCTCATTAAATTCTCATTCCAGCCTCACCATTGGTGTCCATGCTCCTTTCTTGGTTGTGGGACAAAGAACTTTGGGTAGACCTCAGACAGCAAGACTGCGAGATCTCAGGAACTGGGTGAGTGGGCTCACACATGTATACTAAGAGGCAAAATGGTGGAGTTAAACTGGTGTATGACCTCCTAGGGACATTTGGCTGTAAGAAGTGATCATGCATACAACTCCAGTAAACACACTGTGCGTGCTCCTCTCCCAAGTACTAGCAGCCACTAGTACTTGTATAAAACCCCAGGTCGAAAGGTCAAACCACACACTTGATTTCTCAAGTCACCTGTTTGGCCCTCTTCCAAGTGTACTTTACTTTCTTTTCACTCCTGCTCTAGAGCTTTTTTTTTTTTTTTTTCTTTTTGAGATGGAGTTTCATTCTGTCGCCCAGGCTGGAGTACAGCTACCTCCCGGGTTCAAGCGATTCTCCTGCCTCAGTCTCCTGAGTAGCTGGAATTACAGGCATGCGCTACCACGCCTGGCTAATTTTTGTATTTTTAGTAGATATGGGGGTTTCTCCATGTTGGTCAGGCTGGTCTTGAACCCCCGACCTCAGCTGATCTGCCCTCCTTGGTGTCCCAAAGTGCTGGGATTACAGGTGTGAGCCACCGCGTCCAGCCTAAAGCTTTTTAATGAACTTCCACTCCCTCTCTAAAACTTGCCTTGGTCTCTTCTTCTGCCTTATGCCCCTCAGTTGAATTCTTTCTTCTGAGGAGGCAAGAACTGATATTTCTGTAGACCCATAAGGATTTGCTCTCAGTAACACCCCCAGTTCCTCAACTTTGAAATTGGGAAAACAGTAGAATCTAACTCACAGAGTTGTGAGGATGGAAGAGTTAATATGTGTAAATTACTTCACATAGCACTGATTAAAAGTTTATGTTGTATCAAATAATTATTACTACATTTATAATTACTAGTGCTGTTTTATTTTTTCAAGGTGCTGTTAAATATTAGTGCTGTTTTTATGTATACTTCCTCAGTGCAAGCCTCCTTTAGGAAAACTCTCCCCAATGGGGAAGAAGAGATGGAAAGGGAACCTATAAACTAAAAGAGACGTAAGAAAGATCAACAATTCACGTTGTTTGAACCTTATTTGGATCCTGATTCAAACAACAAAATGTATTTAAAAAAAAAAAAAAAAAAAAGCAGTCCAAGCTCGGTAGCCCCTGGGACGCTGGTAATCTCAGCATTTTGGAAGGCCAAGGCTGGATAGTTCGAGGCTAGGAGTTCAAAACTAGCCTCATCAAAGTAGGAAGAGTCTTGTCTCTACAAAAGAAACATTTAAAAATTAGCTGGGCATGGTGGTGCATGGATGCTGGTGGTCCCAGCTGCTGGGGAGGCTGAGATAGCAGGATTGCATAAGCCCATGAGTTTGAGGCTGCAGGGAGCTGAGACGGCGCCAATGCACTCCAACCTGGGCAACAGAGCAAGACCCAGTCTAAAAAACACAAAAAGACAGTTATAAGCTAACTGAAAATGCATTGACAAGATACTTGATGGTGTAGAGGAAAAGTAACTTTCTACCCTTCTGAGTTCTTAATAGGAATGCCCCCCCGTAACAAAAGAGATTAACAGGGGAAAAACAAACATCAGTTTAGTAATATGCATACCTTCCTGTCTCAACAAAATAAATTTAAGCCCCTCTGAAATCAGGCTTAACTATTATCCTCTGCTGAAACAAAGAAAGAACTGTGTTGGGACCAGTTCTGGGGAGGTAACTGGGAAAAGCATGATAAACAATGGTAAGGTTTATTATGAAGTTGTAAGTCAGTGACTTTCCCATTGACAAGAGTTTTTTTGTAATTTTGTCATCCTCCTCTTCCTAATATATAGGAGACACCCTTACAAATGGAGATTTGCTTTATAAATGTAAATCTCTCTTAACAAAATGGTAATTTCTACTTTCTTTTTAGAGCTTCACTTGTGGCTGTTATTTCTCAAAATAATCCTTATGCCAAAAAGGCTTATCGTGTAGTGGCATATCGTGTCTCCTACAATGGTGTTGAGGAATTACTATTAATTTTTTGGGTGAGATAAGAATGTTGTGGTCATGTAAAAGTCATTTTTTAGTCAAAAATGAAATCATATACAGCATAGAATTTTCTTCTTTTTTTTTGGCATAGAATTTTCTTTAACGTTTTGTGGGTGGGGGGGATGGGTTGTGGGAGATGTAAATTTGTCCAAAATTTGTGAATTGGTGATGAGAACACAGAGGTTCATTAATCTATTCTGTTTTGTTTTCTGTATGTCATAATTTTTAAAAATTAGGAGGGGGAGGCCGGGCATGGTGGCTCACGCCTGTAATCCAAGCACTTTGGAGGCCAAGGCGGGAGGATCACCTGAGATCGGAAGTTCAAGACCAGCCTGACTAACATGATGAAACCCCATCTTTAAAAAAAAAAAAAAAGAAGAAGAAAAAATTAGGAGGAGGAAGAGAAAAAAAAAAGCAGAAGAGGAAGAAAAGAAAACTATACTAGGATCTTGTGTTAACCTAGGAGTCATCTCGCTTTTCCTGGAATCCACACAATCAGTAGGACCCAGCAATCTCCCGCAGGACGTTTTCTAAAGTTTAAGTTACTATGTCAAGAGCAGCATCGTGAAACCTGCAGCCAGAGAGCTGAAGGTCGGCTTTGCCACCCTGAGTTTCAACCACCTCAAGTTTTCCTTGCCAGTATGAGGTGAAGACACACTTTCACATCCTCTCAGGGCATCCTCTAGGGTGTGTCTTTCACACAGCATAACACACACGCACCAGTGTGCGCGCACGCACACACACACACGCACACACACACACACACATTTTCCAAAGACAAAAACTAATTTTCAGAAACAGTAGAGTCAAAATTTGTTTTTCCATTTGCAAAATCTTTTCAGAGCTCCTTTTTCTCACAAAAGAGATAGCTCTCAATTGTCATTTTTATGTAGAACGATGTTAGTTCCCTTTGTTTGTCCCTAGACTGTCCCTGAGATCTTCCACTGCTTAAGAAATGGGATCCATTCCGGAGCCATCCTCCTCTCCGTGGACTCCCTTAGGCTCACAAAGACCCGGAAAATACATTAATATTTAAGGTTTGTTTTCCGTTTCCTTTGCTACTTTGTCCAGGCCCCCACATCTTTCCAGTGTAGAGATTACAGGGATGAAGAAAGATGTGAAGGTTTAATCTCCTCTCCAAGCAAACCCCTGAGGTCGGGAAAGCGAGAACTGTGGGGGACACAGCATGGGGGGGAGGATAGTTTATTCTTTCATTCACAAGAAACATAATAGATATCATAGACTGTTAAATCTGTAAGGGCCTTAAAGGTAATTCTACACCAACCCATTCAATTTTACACTGGAGAATGCTGCTTAGACAGTCAAAGGGAGCATTTGCGTTACACAGGGTGCTTATAATACATATGTAAAGACTCCTCACAAAAACTTGGCTCACAATTAAAATGTTAAAAATGGAGAAAATATTCTCTTTTGATTTTTTATCACTAAATTACTCCCTTGGCCCCCACCTTAAAAAAATGATTTTACGTACACTCAAATATTTATTATAACTTTTAATTTCAAAATTGTCTGCCATTTCCTTGTTGCAGAAATCCTTGAGGCAAAGACGCTGAAGGATGCAGCTTATCAAGGGCCAACCAGGGAGCGATCCACCCCCCAGCGTGGGCAATAAGAAGGAACCTCGTCTGGAGAAATTAAAAACTGTAATAAAGCCAGCGAAGAGTTGGTCTGCTTTTCATTATCACCATTCTCTGCAATTCTAAACAATGTCACTGATAAAAGTGTCCTCCCTGAAAAAAATGTCTTATTGGTCTAAATTCTAAACAATTGCTGGTTTTTGTTGAGTTTTAATATATAAATAAGCTTCAAATTAGCACATTTTTATTACATTTCTTTTCATAAACATTGTATTCTAGTAGAAATGAATTCAGAGAACTCCCACTTACCCAATTAGCCTTCCACGCACGTGGGCTCAGCGTCACAAGTCCGTTTTGATAGTAAGACCTCTGATGCCTGTGGTCCTTCACGTTTCTGCATTTAAAATTGTGATGAGTAGTAAATAATGACAGCACAACAATTTTAAAGATGAAGATAGCCCGGCATGGCAGCGTGCGCCTGTAATCCCAGCTACTCGGGAGGCCAAGACAGGAGAATCACTTGAACCAGGAGGTGGAGGTTGCAGTGGGCCAAGATCACACCATTTTACCCCAGCCTGGATGACAGAGTCAGACTCCGTCTCAATAAATAAATAAATATGAAGAAACAGGTCTTAAGTTACTTCAATTCTGCCATTTGATGCAACCACTTTGTTTTTATTTTGTTAACTACAAATTTTGGTTCATATGTGAAATATTTTATTGAATTTGAATACTATCTTTAAAGTAGAAACTTATTCTTTTTAAATTGTTTATTGCTTTAAAACTAAAAATAGGCTGGGCGTGGTGGCTCATGCCTTTAATCCCAGCACTTTGGGAGGCCAAGGTGGGCGGATCAGCTGAGGTCGGGAGTTCGAGACCAGCCTGGCCAACGTGGTGAAACCCCGTATCTACTAAAACTGCAAAAATTAGCCGGGCGTGGTGGTGTGAGCCTGTAATCCCAGCTACTCAGAAGGCTGAGTCAGAAGAATTGCTTGAACCTGGGACGTGGAGGTTGTGGCAAGCCAAGATCGTGCAATTGCACTCCGGCCTAGGCAACAAGAGTGAAATTCTGTTTCAAAAAAAAAAAACAAAAAAACCTAAAAATACATTGAGAAAATAAAATATTATATCAGTGATACAGTTTAGTAATTACCTAAATACCTTTTACTGAAATTGTGGTTTTGTTAAAATTTACTCATTAGTTACTAGAAAGTTTTTACATAAAATACTATTAGACTATAACCAAGAGATGAAAATTCAAACTACTAGGTAGATATAACTTTCAAAATGACCAAAAATGTTGTTCTTATGTTGCTAGAAGAAATGAAAAGGGGAATGCTGGAATCCCATCATTTTCACCAAGACCTGGATGCTCACTCTAGGCAGTGGATCAGAAGAGGCCAATATTTGTGGTAATTCAGTCATTTTCTTGAATATTTGCCAAGAAGAAAAACTTTTTTTTTTTTTTTTAAAGCCTACAGCACCTGGTATTCCCAGGCGGTCTCCCATCCAAGTACTAACTAGGCCCGACCCTGCTTAGCTTCCGAGATCAGATGAGATCGGGCGCGTTCAGGGTGGTATGGCCATAGACTAGAAGAAACACTTTTAAAATTTACATGTCAGGCAGCTGGTCCGAGTGCAGTGGTGCTTACAATTAATTGATCACAACCAGTTACAGATTTCTTTGTTCCTTCTCCACTCCCACTGCTTCACTTGACAAGCCTTAAAAAAAAAAAAATTTTCATGTCAGGCATGGTGGCTCATGATTGTAATCCTAGCACTTTAGGAGGCTGAGGCAGGTGGATCACTTGAGCCCCGAAGTTCAAGACCAGCCTGGGCAACATGGTGAAACATCATAAAAAATACAAAAATTAAGCAGGCATGGTGGTGTGTGCCTGTAATCCCAGCTACTTAGGAGACTGAGGCAAGAGGATTGCTTGAACCAACAAGACCGAGGTTGTAGTGTCTGCAGTGAGCCAAGATCTCACCACTGCACTTTAGCCTGGGAGACAGAGCAAGACCCTGTCTCAAAAAAATGGAAAAAAAATTCGCCAAATATAAATAAAATCTATGATTAATTTTCTTTTCTTTTTTTTTTTTTTTGAGACTGACTCTTGTTCTGTTGCCAAGCTAGTGTGCAATGGTGGGATCTCAGCTCCTGCAACCTCCATCTCCTGGGTTCAAGTGATTCTCCTGCCTCAGCTTCCCAAGTAGCTGGGACTCCAGACACGTGCCACCACACCTGGCTAATTTTTGTATTTTTAGTAGAGATGGGGTTTCACTGTGTTAGCCAGGCTGGTCTCGAACTCCTGACTTAGTGATTTGCCCACCTTGGCCTCCCAAAGTGCTGGGATCACAGGTGTGAACCACCGCACCCAGCCGAATCTTCTGGAGGTCTTTTCTTGGGAAATAAGTGACTGTGGAGATGCTTCGAAGCCATTAGAATCAATCCCAGAGAAACTAAGACATAGAAATTATTGCAATTTCTGGCATTTACTGTGAAATGACATTTTTAATAAATGTCTGCTAAATTCATCCTTATTTTTAAGACTTTCCCTAACCATATCTGTTACTTCTTATGAAATTAAAATCAATCAAAAGTGTTCTGTGATTAACTATGAATGAAGATAGACTGAGAAATCTGTTTTAACTACCTGTTAAGCATGAGTTTGCAAAGATCAGTTTTCATAAAATCATTTATACATTAGGTGACTTTAGCAATAAATCCCACCACAGGGACCCAGAGCTGGAGAGGAATAGAATGGTGGTGGTAGTGGGGGTCAAACGGGATTCTTCAAGACCTTAGAGGAAACAACACTTTATTTATTTATTTATTTATTTATTTATTTTTGACACAGAGTTTTGCTCCAGGCTGGAGTGCAATGGTGCCATCTCAGCTCACTGCAACCTTCACCTCCCAGGTTCAAGCAATTCTCCTGCCTCAGCCTCCGGAGTAGCTGGGATTGCAGGTGCACACCACCATACCCAGCTAATTTTTGTATTTTTAGTAGAGACAGGCTGGTCTCTAACTCCTGACCTCAGTTGATCCACTTGTCTTGGCTTCCCAAAGTGCTGGGATTACTGGTGTTAGCCACTGTGCCCAGTCTGAGAAAACAATAGTTTAAAGACATCTAGCTAAACCAACTAAGAATTTGAGGGGCGGTGGGTTTTTCTGTACAGTGGTGAATAGGCTAGTGAAATATTATTTTGTCAATGTTATCATGACTTTATTTTTATCACAGATTGGTACGTCCTAGAGAAATGCTGGTAACAGTAATTTTCTTTCTCTTGCCACAAAAAGAAGGCCCAAAGAGAAGGTCGTCCTAGAAAGCAGAATTCTTTCCCCCACCTTCCACCATGCCCACTGTCACAAGGATTTGCTAGGGCAAGTGTTTACTCATCTCGGGGAATCCACTCCTTTCTGCACAGGTGCAGAGCTTGCCAAATACCACTGGGCTTCTCTCTTTCCTAAAAGGCCAGAATTCCTTAGGTCTCACTCCAGGCTTTCACATTATATTGATCATTTTTTTTCTCCGATATAGGGGCAATGGGACCTTTCCTTTCATCCTCTAAAGTCTGATCATTTGAGTCTCTGGAATAAACTTGACAGTAGACAGATTAACAGGAAAAAAGCATACAAATTAACACATGCATATATAAGGGGGTCCCACAGAGTAAAAGACTCAAAGAAGGGCCATATGGTTGAAACTTTTTTTTTTTTTTTTTGAGACAGATTCTCACTCTGATGCCCAGGCTGGAATGCAGTGGCATAATGTTGGCTCACTGCAACCTCTGCCTCTGGGTTTAAGCAATTCTCCTGCCTTCGCCTCCCAAGTAGCTGGGATTACATGCATGTGCCACCACACCTGTCTAATTTTTTGTATTTTTATTTTTAGACGGAATCTCATACTGTTGTCCAGGTTGTAATGCAGTGGCGTGATCTCGGCTCACTGCACTCTCTGCCTCCTGAGTTTGAGCAATTCTCCTGCCTCAAGCTCCCAAGTAGCTGGGACTACCAGCGTGCACCACCACGCCCAGCTATTTTTTTTGTATTTTTAGTAGAGACGGGGTTTCACCATGTTGGCCAGCCTGTTCGTGAACTCCTGACCTCAAGCGATCCACTTGCCTCGGCCTCCCAAAGTGCTGGGATTACTATTGTGAGCCATCACAACTGGCAAAACTTTTTTTTTTCTTGAGATGTAGTCCTGCTCTGTCACCCAGGCTGGAGTATAGTGGCGCAATCTCAGCTCCCTGCAACCTTCGCCTCCCTGGTTCAAGCAATACTCCTGCCTCAGCCTCCCAAGTAGCTGGGATGACAGGCCCTGGCCACCATGCTAATTTTTGTGTTTTTAGTAGAGATGGGGTTTCACCATGTTGGCCAGGTTGGTCTCGAACTCCTAGCCTCAGGTAATCCATCTGCCTCTGCATTGCAGTGCTGGAATTACAGGAGTGAGCTACCACACCTGGCCTGGTTGAAGCTTAAATCTGCATTTGAGCTACCAAAAGAAATAGGGACTGGAGCTTTTGGGAGGGAGGTGGTGACTCAGGAAATGGGAGGGTAAGGGGAAGAACTACACTGTGAACAAAGGTTGTTTTGTGATGCAGATAAAGTCTCAAGGGTAGCAACCTTTAGAAGAATAGGTAAAAAGTCTATCTGGGTGTGAAGACTTTCAGTTTCTTCTCCTGCTAGTTAATCTCTGGTTAATGTGGATTTCAGGGAGAGGGGTTCACACAATTATGTTCCTTCTGGAAGAACTTCCCTCCCTGCATTTCAGGAGATAGACAGAGAGACAGGGGGACAAGGGAAGATCAAAGAGACTTTAGTTTCTGAAGCTGATTCTTTAGTTCAAAGTACTCAGCATATCAAAGCATCACATTTTGGGGTATCACTTTCTAAGCCCCAACACTGACGTCTTTGCAAATATTTTCAAAATCTCATGGTTCTTGAGAGTATAACACATATAAAGTCCGTCCACTTTGTGGCCCCACCTTAGCAAGGAAACACTAGTCCAGTCTCCAAAATTTGTTGAGCATCAGTTAACACCATGTTGTAGATTTTTAAGGAAAATGACTCAGGAGTTGGGATTATATTAATAACACTCAGTAAATGTTTTGAAATGTTCTTTCCATAACTCTCCATTCCCATATATATTCCAGCTGCTCCCCAAATCTTTCATTTCCGCTTCCTCCAAACTCTTCCAATTTCTTCCCAAATCCAGGGCCTACTAACTTTGATAACATCTTCCTGCCTTTTGCCATATTCCAGAGCTATTCACTTCTGTGTGACTGTACCTCCGGCTCTCCCAGTCAAGCAGCTGTGGTATTCTCCTTGCCCAAATCCACGAATCCGCACTCGACCCTGGGAAATAATGTCTGCCACAGAAGGAATTCCATCTTAGAAGGGGAGAGGTGATGTGAGCTCCTATGTATTAATATCTCTATCTGTTCAAGAGCTTCTCTATTTTTTTTCTGTTAAGTATATATCTGTCTGTGATCAAGGAGTTGATTCAAATCCTAGTTTGTGAGGAGAGAATCTTCTCGTATTTAAGGACAAAAGAAGCCAAATTTTATGGTGATTTACATGTAGCAATTGAAGACCACCAAGGGAGAAAACTAATTTTTCTGTTTTTGGTGTGTTGTAACTTATTTTCATTTATACCATTTTGAAGACAGGCTGGGAGGAGGAGAGTGAAGAATAAAAGCCCCATGTTAGAGAAATCTGTATGTGCAGTTTCCTTATTACCTGCATTGTGTCATCCTCAGGGATGCTGGATGGCCTGGTGAAAGAACACAGGCTTTGGAACTAGATATTCATACATTTATACTTAAGCTTGAATCCCATCTTGGTTACTTTCTGGCTGAGTATAATTTACAGCATGACAGTTATTATCAGGGGCACAAAGGAAGCATTGCCGTCTGTAAATGAATTTAAGAGCTATTTTGCAATATTATTGTGAGGACTAAGGAAATGATTTTGTAAAATACTTAATATGGTACCTGTCATATAATAATATTTAATCACGGTAATCTGCAATAGTAATAATCGTGGTAAATTATGTTAATAACAGCATTGAGGATGGGCATGGTGGCTTACACCTGTAATCCCAACACTTTGGGAGGACAAGGAGGGAGGATTGCTTGAGGCTAGGAGTTCAAGACCAGCCTGGGCAACATAGCAAGGCCCTGTTCCTACAAACAAACAAACAAAAAACTTAGCCGGGGCCGGGCGTGGTGGCTCATGCCTGTAATCCCAGCACTTTGGTAGGCCAAGGCGGGTGGATGGCGAGGTCAGGGGTTCAAGACCAGCCTGGTCAAGATGGTGAAACCCTGTCTCGACTAAAAACTACAAAAAGTAGCCAGGCGAGGTGGGAGGTACCTGTAATTCCAGCTACTTGGGAGGCTGAGGCAGGAGAATCACTTGAACCTGAATGGCAGATGTTGCAGCGAGCTGAGATTGTGCCACTGTACTCCAGCCTGGGTGACAGAGCAAGACTCCATCTCAAAAAAAATAAAAAAAACTTAGCCAAGTGTGGCGGTGTGTGCCTGTAGTCCTAGGCTAAGGCAGGAGGATCATTTGAGTCCAGGAGCTGAGGCTGCAGTGAGCTATGATCACACCACTACACTCCAGCATGGGTGACAGAGTGAGACTCTGTCTCCAAAAGAGAAAGAAAAAGAGAAAGACTAATCGCTTTTTTTTTCTTTTTAACTAGAGTTGGAGGGCTTCTGTCAAAATTTTCTGTTTCTAACTTCTTTGCTTGTTTTTTTTAAATATATTTTATTTTTAAAATAAAGACAAGCAGCCGGGTGCGGTGGCTCACTCCTGTAATCCCAGCACTTTGGGAGGCTGAGGCAGGTGGATCACGAGGTTCAGGGGTTTGAGACCAGCCTGACCAACATGGTGAAACCTGGTTTCTATTTAAAAATACAAAAATTAGCTGGGCGTGGTGGTGCACACTTGTAATCCCAGCTACTTGGGAGGCTGAGGCAGGAGAATTGCTTGAACCCGGGAGGCAGAGGTTGCAGTGAGCTGAGAGCGCGCCACTGCACTCCGGCCTGGGGGACAGAGCAAGATTCTGTCTCAAAAAAAAAAAAAAAAATAGAGACAAGGTTGGCCAGGCACGGTGGCTTATGCCTGTAATCCTAGAACTTTGGGAGGCCAAGGCAGGTGGATCACCTGAGGTCAGGAATTTGAGACCAGCCTGGCCAAGCTGGTGAAACCCCATCTCTGCTAAAAATACAAAAAAATTAGCTGGGCATGGTGGCATGGCATGCACTTGTAATCTCAGCTACTTGGGAGGCTGAGGCGGGAGAAACACTTGAACCAGGGAGGCAGAGGTTGCAGTGAGCCAAGATCACACCTTGCACTCCAGCCTGGGTGACAGAGGGAGACTGTCTAAAAAAAAACATGGAGACAAGGTCTTGTTCTGTTGCCCACACTGGCCTCAATTTCCTGGGTGGGAGTGATCCTCCTAACTTGGCCTCCCAAAGTGATGGCATTACAGGTGTGAGCAACTGTGCCTGGCCTGTTTCTAACACTTTATAGTCATAATACTGTTTTATGCTGGTTTTATTTAAAAAATATATTTACAATAAAAGTAATTACTTAATAAATATCAGTGACATGCAAATACATAATTAATAAAACTTCTTACATCAGTGATTGACGTCAATAACCAACAATTTGAATAAGCTCTTCTAGGTAACTGGAAGTGACCGTAACTTACCTGTAATTTACACATTCTCACCAGCTCCTCTCCTAGTCCCTTCTTCATGACCACCAAGGAGAGCTAGAGGACCTTAGAGAGGAGGCTCAGAATAGTACTGCTTTGATTTTGGCAGCATGCATATTGTTTCTTCAGCTAACTCAGCATGCTTGAGATCATTTTAACAGCATAGTGTTATCATGTGGTTTCAGTAGAAAAAGTCCCTATGTAAAAATAGCACCTTCTTCCTCAGCATGTCTGCTCCCTTTAATGAAAATAAGGCTTCAGCTTAGACTGAGCCAATGCAGCTATCAAGGCGAGAGCTAAAATCTCATCTGCTTCAAATGCTGTTAGCCAAATTCACTAACAATGGTACTTAGAGTCATTGACAATAAGAAAGACAATGCAGTCAGAGTCATGAACAATACAGGATAATTCATACCCAATACACAATACTTAAACAGTAGTTTTCTAGGATGAATCCCCAGAGAACATGATCAATGAGAAAAGTCACATTTGCTCTACAAGAATATTTATGTGGCTGGGCGCTGCGGCTCACACCTGCAATCCCTGCAGTTTTGGAAGCCGAGCGGGTTGGATCACCTGAGGTCAGGAGTTCGAGACCAACCTGACCAACATGGAGAAACTCCGTCTCTACTAAAAATACAAAAAAGTAGCTGGGCGTGGTGGCAGGCGCCTGTAATCCCAGCTACTCAGGAGGCTGAGGCAGAAGAATCACTTGAACCCAGGAGGTAGAGGTTGCAATGAGCTGAGACAGAGCCATTGCACTCCAGCCTGAGCTACTAGAATAAAACTCTGCCTAAAAAAAAAAAGGGCTGGGCGTGGTGGGTGGCTCACGCCTGTAATCCCAGTACTCTGGGAGGCCGGGGTGGGCAGATCACCTGAGGTTAAGAGATGGAGACCAACCTGGCCAACATGGTGAAACCCTGTCTCTACTAAAAATGCAAAAATTAGCCAGGCGTGGTGGCACACGCCTGTAATCTCAGCTACTCAGGAGTCTGAGGCAGGAGAATCACTTGAACGCAGGAGGTGGAGGATGCAGTGAGCTGAGATCGCGCCATTGCACTCCAGCCTGGAGACAAAGCAAGACTCTGTCTCAAAAAAACAAAAAACAAAACAAAACAAAAGAATATTTATGATAACATGAACAAACCAAAAAGGAGGAAAAAGAAAAAGAATCAGGAGCATTCACAAATTCTTGTCCAACCCATTTAAGACAAAAAAAGTTTAACTAATATAATTTAAGCCATATGGAAACCTAGTAGTAGGTTGCTTCTTAGAAAGTGGTGTTTCATTCATTCTTACTAGCCTGCATTCTATCACACCATTTTCCCTTTCGAGATTGGAAAACTTCTATGTGCATCATTGATATGAAAATAAAACAGAACAAAGGCATCATTTTATTTTATATTTTTAAAGAAAGACACAGATATACTTTTAAAAATTATCCTGAAAAACATAGTTTTAGGACCTATTCTCAGATCATCAATGCTTTTTCTTATTATCTTCAGAATCCGATCCACATCCAGCTTAATGACTTGATTAATTACGCTTATCAGAGTTCCCTCAGAAGAGTGGCACCAGGGTGGGAGGTACGGCTATAAATATACATGGCTCTGCTACTATGAGTATAGTTCACTCAAGGAATAGACTATAATCAGTACAGTCTATCAGTACAGTTCAATCAAGAATTTGGCAAAGGCAATAAATGGAAAGATGTCCGTCTTACGATCAACAGAAATTCGACTTTCATTGAGAGCGTCTACTCATAGAACAGACAGAATATTATCAGTAGCTTAGTTTGGGTCCCAGAAGTCTCTCAGCTCTTTTACGAGGGAGAGAAAAGGAGAAGTGCAATTTTATTTTGTGATCTGTTCTCCCCAGAAACCAGACCATTCTTAAGGGAAGAATGTTTCTTTTTTGCAAACCGTAAGAAACCCTTTGAAAGTCATTTGAGGCTGTCAGATACCTTTTATTTATTACAACAAACAGAGATGTCTACAGCCTCATTTCCTTTGGTGTTACTGCAATTGTCACTGGGATATCAGTGACTGTCCGCAATGCTATCCTTGTAGATTGCATTATCAGCATCTGTTTGGCCCTTTTATCTACTATTTCAAAGTAATCCAAAAGGTGTCCTCTGTCAATTAAGAGAGACCACAGTGACTTGCACACAGTAGGCATTCAGCAAATGTTAATTAGCCCCAGGCTGCCTCCCTCCACCACCCCTAGCCTCTTTTAGCTGTAGGAAAATGTAGACTCAAATGACTTAGAGGCTGCAAGAGCATTATACGGTGACCAGCACTATCTTTGTTTCCAGCCAAAATAGATTTCACAGGAACTATACATAAAATATTTGGGTGGGAATATTTAGCGGGCCATTTCAAAAATGAAGCCAAAATTTGAGAAGAAATTTAGGAACTGAGGATATACATTGTGAAATCATTTACCTGGAAGTTTGTAACGAAGCTGTAAAAGTGAATGAATTGATGGAGATCGTCTAAACAAGAAAAGGGTGAGGACAGAACCCCATATTTAATCGTGGAAAGAGGAAGAAAGCCCTGAAAAGAAAATAGGAAAATCAAATGAACTAGGAAGAAAATCACTTGTATTTTCTTATTAACTTTCAATAGAAAGTATAAGAAGTGAGATTCAGAAAAGGTCAATTGTGTTAACAACTACAAAACATTCAAGGTAGATAAAGACAGAAAATGTCATTGATGATTGGGAAGTTGCTAGTTAACCTAGTTACTAGAATAGTTGCTGCTGAAACCAGCTTGCAAGAATTAAGAAATGAATCTAGGGCAAGGAAGTGGAGGGAATGAGAAAAGCGACTCTTTCAAGAGATCTGACGGTGGTAGGAAAAAGAGCATTAGTTCAGTGTCTCAAACGGGTGGCACAGCCAGGAGTTCCCATGTGCGGCCCATGCTGAGCTTTGACATAAGTACTATGAATATAGTGAGGCAGGAGGATTTTTTTCATCCAGGAGTTTGAGACTGCAGTGAGCCATGATGGCACTACTACATTCCAGCCTGGATGACCGAGTCAGCCTCTGTTCTAAAAAAAAAAAAAAAAAAAAAAAAAAAGTTTGGTGATTTCATTTCCACAGCAGCTATCATTTCATATAAAGGCTATAGATAATATATTAGGAGTGTTTTCGGTTAAAGCAGAAAGACTAGAAACCAGCCCACACATAGACCTGAGGCTGAGAGCAGAATCCACCATAGTGGTACCGGCAGGGAAGTCCATTCCCACCTCTGGGTCCAGGAAAAATTGCAGGGGACGCACGCACAAGCCCTGCATGTTTCACCAGCCCCAGAGGGCATCTTGAACCACCACCCAGTAGTACAGCTGACGTTCACAGCAAGGACTCAAAGCCATCAAGAACATGTTAAATGATGTTCAATATATGCTGTTTAATGGGGTTGAGAAGAATAGAATTCATTTTATTACAATTTCCATGAACATGGCTAAAGTTTATAAAAGTTTGGTGTTTATACTGTCTAAGCTTCAGTTCACTGGAAAACTCACTTCTTTGCGACTCCTCACTTTCTGACGATACAGATTGGTGAGGTAATAATTTAGATGTATTCATTTGGCAATATAATGTACACTAAGACTACAACACAACAATTATTTCCAACAGAAAAGAAGCCTTGTTCAGCAAATGGAGAGTAGAACAGTACTTTGTTCAAATTAGGAAATAGACGTTGATGTGACTTCTTCATGGTGTGTTTTTTTCTTTTTTTTTATTTATTTTTTATTT
>PVKV010025370.1:0-29766 GCA_004027835.1 Alouatta palliata
CCGGGGTGTCTGCACACAGTGAGCAAGGGGTCCGGGGTGTCTGATACACGCACAGGGAGTGAGGGGGCTGGGGTGTCTGATCCACACACAGTGAGCAAGGGGTCCGGGGTGTCTGATACACACACAGGGAGTGAGGGGGCCGGGGTGTCTGGTGCTGCTCCCGAGGGCCAGCTGTGCTGTGGGTCCTTCCCTCAAGGTCACAGTTTTCTGCCTCACACTGGGGGTTCTGTTTTTCTGACTCTCAGGTGGAGTCTTCATTATTCTTCTGGAGCCGTGACCCAGCCACAGTCAGGGTCTGCAGCACATGCCTGCACTGATTCTCCCACTCAAGACGGGACATGTAGCATGTGGCACTTCCTACTTGTCCACCAAAGCACGTGGGAGTTGCCGATGGGGCAGTCGCCTTCTTCTGAGGACCAGCAGTCAGTCAGCTTCCCCTGAGGCCTGCAGGTCAGTGGACTGGAAGAACCACGCCTGATTCCCATGAGAACACTTCACTTCTCCTGAATTCCTGGAATTTGAACTAAAAGCAGTGGGTGGGCGAGCGTTTTGTGCGGTGTGGAGAGGGAATGGGAGTGGACGTCGGTCTGGCCGTAGGTGACCTGCGCTGGAGGAGTGGTTTGCCTGCTGGCTCCTTTGTTGCCAGAATACTGAGGGGAGGGGTTAGTGATGTCATCATCTACAGAGTGAGGGGACAGGTTATAGGGAAATAGAGCTGTGGTAACACCCAGGGGTCCTGCCCACTTCTAGACCAGAAGAGGGTAGTGGGGGAGCAGCCAGAAGGGGTGATCGGCAGTGTGAGGAGTCAGCTGGGGTGGTGATGAGAACACGCAGCAAGGTTTGGGGAGCTCTGTAGCCCCAGGGGCGGCCCCAGGGGTGTGGGCAATCAGGTGTCAGCACACCTGCCTGCAGGTAGCCCTTGCCCCTCACTCACCAATTGTTAGGGTGGTCTTTGGGCGGGTCTACACCTGATCTCTCATCACACAAGTAAGAGCCATTTAAAACCATCAAGACAAAACCCGAACCCAGGGTGTATGAAGCAGAAAAACGTTGTGGCTGAAATGAACTGTGGAGCTGCTCTTTCAGTCTCGATTGCCTAACTGTGGACTGCAGATTTTATCCAAAAGTCATTCTTTATTTGGTCAAGCCACTGCAAGTTGGGTTTTCTGGTACATATTACCAAACTCAACCCTAATATAAACTGTTTTAACCTATTGGTGAACCAACGGACTACTCAATCAATTAACGTGGCTTAGCTCTGCCGCTGCAAGTGTGAATCCAGGTTACCGCCTGTGACAATCACAGCTTACTCTTCTCTATGAATATGAATCTGGGTTACTGCTTATGAAAATGACAGCTACTCTTACATTTCACTCTTTCATCAAAAGCCGAGGCAGCTCCACTTCACAGGCAGCAGGACGCCTTTGTGTAAAAATCTCCATTTGTTTCTCTTGCTGTCGGGTTACTTGATCTGATCCTGGAACTGCACTGGACTCTTACTGGGGTTGCAGGAGCTCCAGGAAGCCGCTGTCTGACGGCTGCACGTTGGAACGGGGTCCCTAACCCTCGCTGAAACTACAACTCTGCTTTTATTTTTAAATTGGGTTTCTGTCTAATATTATACCTAGAAAAAAAAAGTTTCAGTGCTTAAAAAAATATTTACTGATCTATTCTCATGCTCTCAGAGAAGTTAAATTACTTAAGATGGCACCGTTGAGTAAGTAGCAGAATAAAGGCTTTGGTTTTCTATGCTGGCTTTTAAAGGTAACTATGTAAACAAGATGGTAAATGGGCTTATGTTATAAAAGAAGGAGGCTGGGACAGCTGAGTGGATAATGATGCTTTTGCGGGACCAGCCGGGTACAGATGAAGGAGGGGCCCAGGTGGTGTCTCTGGCCCTCCAGAAAAGCAGCAGAAGGACAGGTGAAGCCTGAAGCCCCGCAGGTGGGCCCTGCGAGCCACGAGCTTGGGTCTCTGAGAAGCCGAGGATGCCAAACGGGGGTCAGTCCGTCCCACGGTGCCCACCAGCGATGGGGTGTGAAGTGCAGGAGTTCGAAATCCGCAGGCCACCAAACTCATGCTGTCTTATATGAATTTAATCTTTTCTGTTAGTTTACTTCTTAATATAATTTATAAAATGCTTTGTTCCGCTACAGCCCCATCTGCTTGAGAGAGGGGAACGTGCTGTCAGGTAAGGGTCTGTACAATGGACTGTGAAGATAAAGTTATTCAACAGGTGTGCAAGGCGGGGACACAGACACCCGGAGGCCCCTGCTGTCTCTGTGGTGACCACTGTTAACTCACCCTTCCTGCTAAATGAAGCTTTGATTCGCATTAATTCTAGTCTTTCTGCTGAGCATGAGACTTTGGTCCGGGGGTTTTACAGTCAGCTATTGCCCTGCTTAATGTAGCTTTTTTTCCCCTCCTTTTTTTTTTTTTCAGTGTATACAGTTATTTATTGTGCTGTGCCAGTGGCTCGCCTTCACTGAGACATGCCTACGAGAACACAGTATGCTATGGCATTTACTTTTGTATGTTGATAAATAACACCAGTAACATGAAGAATACATTTTCACTGTGAAAGAAACACACAATTAGTATTTACGTTGAATACATCAGGCTCTCCTGCCCATGGTTCCTCCCTGTTCCTGAGCACAGAGGCAGAGACCACCCCCCTGCCCGCGTCTTCCCCGTCTCTCTCTTCCTCTCCTGTCTTGCTGTGGCCCCACCCCAACCACAGTGCCCAGTCCTGAACCTTTTACATATAGTTTAGCAGAACAAAGCCCATCTATTTCGCCCAAGCATTTCTTCTGGACATTCGAAGGTATTCAGAAATCAGTACTTTTCCTTGTCAGGCGGTGACTCAGAATTCGATTGGAAATCCATGTTGGATGAGATTGATCGTTTAATTTAAGAACACACCTCTGATGTACACGATTTTCCTTCTCTAGAGACTAACACATCTCCTTAAACAATTTCATAAACATGTCCAAATAATAAAATTAAAAGAGCATTAATTACTCTCACTAATAATGGACGTGGTATAATTCTGTGGGTTTTACGAAGTGAATCGATTCCCTTGGAAACACGATGCTCAGAAGCTTGGGGTTGAGGGGCTGCTCTACTTCCCCACGGCCCCGACCCGGCTTTTTTTTGAGGCGGAGTCTGCTCTGTCTCCCAGGCTGGAGTGCGATGGCGCAATCTTTGCTCACAGCGTCTTCTGCCTCCTGGGTTCAAGCGATTCTCCTGCCTCAGCCTCCTGAGTAGCTGGGATTATAGGTGCATGCAACCTGGCCTGGCTAATTTTTTGTATCCTTAGTAGAGACGGGGTTTTGCCATCTTGGCCAGGCTGGTCGCCAACTCCTGACCTTGTGATCCATCCACCCCGGCCTCCCAAAGTGCTGGGATTACAGGCATGAGCCACCACACCCGGCCTCTACTTCCCAATTTTATATCAGATATCCAGTCATTGCAGAAAGCATTTTGTTCTCATCAGCAACATTACGCCCTCTCCCCATAAAGGTGATGAGAATGGCAAGTTTTCCTTAAAGTGGATTAGAAATAGTCAACGTTAGTCTTAGGAACTGATCTGCTCTTACCCGTCACGGCATCAACCTCAGTCCAAACATGAGAGCCGCAAGCCTGCGGTTTACAATCTCCATGTGAACAGTGAGGTGACTCCACTTAATGTATACATATTTAAATTACGAGATCCTGACTCCATCCTCCAGAGTGCCTTGCCTCCTGAGTCCCCAGGACTCTTGGACCGAGCGGGCTTGTTTGGCCTCTCTGCTTACATTTATGTATTGTAATAGAAGTCTCATGGCTATTAATGACCTAGACATGTTGTAACCACAAAAGAAAGTATACTTCCCCAAACAGATTTTAAAAATTATTTGCATTTGTATCAAAGTTCTACCCACCCAGAGTGTTCTGCTGCCTTCGGCTGCACTGAGCCGTGCCCGTGGTGGTGACCGACACCTTAGCTGTGGTTTGGCAGCAGGAGTCACCGTGACTTACCGGCCTGATCTTTCCTGCTGCACCGACGTGCTTGCAGGGCCTTTGCCGGTTGCTTCCAGTTGTCTGACACGTTTCCGACCATGAACACGTGTGAAACACTGGAGAAGTGCTTCCTTTTTGAGAAAACAGTTACTACGACCATCCTGAATGCATTTCAGTCATATGAAGTGGTCTTTGATCTCTGTAAAGATTTCACTGGAGATTAATTTCTAAAGGTACTGTAGACTCTGGTGCTGGACTCTTGTTAGAGAGGCTAATTGCCGTTCACTTCTCTCTCCACTCAGGCTTTCCCAGGGCAGAGTGTAGACTTAGGACCTCCCCGGCCCAAGACAGCCCCCAAGGAGGGGCCATGAGCAAAGACCACCTGTGGGAAGGGAGTGGAGAAGTGCCCAGTTCCTCGATAGCAGAGAAGCCCCTGCGGGGCCAGCCTCACAGCTGCCCGGCATCCCTGGGCCTTCAGCGAAGCCACTGTCGTGCTCAGGGCAGGGTTTGGAGGCTGACTCAGGCTTTCTTGGAGATGTTCCTGACATCTTATACCTTTAGCTGAGTTTCCTTTCTAATTAGAGTCTATTTCTGTGTTTGTAAATAGGCACAAAGAATGTTAGCTCCTTTATGTGAAGCAGTCAACATGTCTTTATAGCCTGCCTTCTATACAGAACATGGGAGCCTAGTTTGTAAAATGTGCCATGAACTCCTGGCCTCGGAAAAATACTAGGAACTCTTACAATGCAGATTTCTAGGCTTGCTGGGGACTGTGGCATCTAACTGTCCAGGGCCCAGAGCCCTTTACGTTCTAAACAAGTGTGCCGAGTGGTTCCCATACGAACTAAAAATGATACCAAAGAGAATAAGACATTGCTCCTACGGCAGTGAGTTCCTGTTCAGTGGGGAGGGGTGTGTGTGCCCGTGTGTGTACTGAGAGACAATGAAAGAATAAGAGGAGAGGGAATTGTTCACAGCAGTGTTAATACACATACTTAGAGAAACAGATCAGGCGGGTAAGTGGCTTTGGTTTAAAATGGCCAGATGAACATACATACTTATCTTATTTCTTGCTGATTTGCTATAAAATGGTAGTTTGGAAATATATTTAGAAGAAATCTCCAAAACACAGAGAACATCATCTTTTCTTATGTGCCAGGGAGATGGCAGGGATGGGGCAGCTGGGCCATGTGGGTCCCCTGGCCCCAGAGAGACCTCAGCTTGTCCGTGGCAGAACCAGGAGGGTGGGGAGCAGGAGTGACAAGCAGGCTGAGAATGTGACCTGGGGAAGGTCTGGGGACAGACAAACACATTCGCTGTCCCATTCCAGCCCCCCTGGGCTGCAACGGAGCCCTGATTCCTGCGGCCTCGCGCATGGAAGGGGTGAAGCATACAGGGAGAGCTGGAGGGCTCGCATGGCGTCGTTGGCTCTAGTCTGAAGTTGGTCTTGTCTCCGCCTTTCCATGGCTGCCTTCATCTGATAGCCCTGAAGAAAGTGGCAGCCTCTGGGGGGTGAACGGGGAGGCCTCGGTGGCCACGGGCTTCGCTGTGTGCCCGATGCAGGAGAGAGTACAGTGAATGTGCATTGTCCTGCGGAGACGATTCTGTCAGACTAGGTGGAAAAGCTGCAAAGCGGTTGACACAGACTCAGAGTTTGGAGGGCATGGAGGGGAGGAGCAGCCCACTCACTAGCACGTGCTTTCCTGGGCGTCTACACTGCTGGAGCTACTCTCACAGTCTTACAGCGGTGGTCGTGCACTCAGTGCCAGTAACTGTGCCAACCCTCAGCACACACCTGCTCCCACACACCACGCAGCAGCCCAGGCCCCAGGAGCTCTGTTGTGAGCAAGCAGAGGGAGGCCCTGTCCTCATGGAGCCTCCGTCCGAGCGAGGAGGGAATGAAGACAAATCAACTTGAGCACGCAGCGTGTCAGGTGGAGAAATGCCATGGAGAAACGCAAAGCCAGACGCGGGCAGGCAGCAGGGCCGGCGTTTGTGAGCTGAGGCCGGGTGGGCCCGCAGGGTGTGAGGACGCTTGGCACCGACTGCACCAACACAGGAGGTCGGGCTGGGCCCTCCGTAAGGTCCCCATGTGGCATTATGGGGCAGGTGGAGGAGCCCCAGTTTACCCCGGGTGTGTTTTGCATGTAGACAGGCTGTGAACAGAGAAGGGCCTGAGATGGGCTCGGTTTGGGGGAGCGAAGCGCCCTGGCTCCCGGTCACAACGGCAGCTTAAAACCATGTGAGCGGGTTCTATGCGATGATTTTGCTGGATTTCCGAGTTGAGCTGTCACGTTACGGGGCCTCCGAGTGCCTCTCCGGGCGTCCACACAACAGACCACATCTCGTTTCTGATCAGAGAAACACAGATATCTGTGCTTTTAAACGTCTGGAACTTAATTCAGTGGAAAAAAGAACTTGTGGAGAGGGTGCTACACATCTAGGTCTGTGTTCAGTTTGGGGGCCTGCCAGCCGGTGGCTTTTTTTAAAATCATCTTCAATCCTGGGAGAGTTGTTACTGAAAGAGGTAGCTGTTAGTACAGCTCACAAATGCATGACAATCCCCCACATCACTGAATCCAAAGAAAACACAGAGATTACAAAGCACCGTTTGAGGCCGGGAGCAGGAGGCAACCAAGACAAATAGGTTTCTGTCCATTTGGATGGGAGCTCTGGAGGCCCGCCTGCACTTCCTCTCTCACCGGCTGTAGGTGGCTAAGCCTTGGGGCTATGATGTCACTGGTCTGTAGAGCTGCCATCAGGGCTGAACCTGTTTCTTCTTTGAAATCTCTTGAAACACCTGCTGCTGAGTGGGAAGATGTGGCCAGGCTCGGCTGCGGTGGGGGTGAAAGGCCCGCTGTCTGGGTGGTGCGGCTGTTCCCCAAGTTGAAAACATTGAGGCATTGGCAGCCCAGGCACTGACTGGAGGCCCTTCACCCCTGTGGCTGGAGCCCCTGCCTTCTTGCCCCTGTCCTGGCGGCATCTCACTGCCATGAGGAAGCTTCTCCGGGTACGGGGGCGGTGGCCGCTGGACTGCTGGTCTGTGTCAGACTTAGAGGTGCTTTGGTTTTGGTTTTTAGTGTATTTGTTCCTGGTATGGTTCGGCTCCATGTTCCCACTCAGATCTCATCTCACAGCTCCCATAATCCTCAGGTGTGTGGGAGGGACCCAGTGGGAGAGGGCTGAATCACAGGGGTGGGTCTTTCTGTTGCTGTTCTTGTGATAGTGAATGGGTCTCAGGAGATCTGATGGTTTCATGGGAGTTTCTCTCCCTTTGCCTGCCGCCATCCACGTGAGATGTGACTTGCTCCTCCTTGCCTTCTGCCATGATTGTGAGGCCTCCCCAGCCATGTGGAACTGTGAGTCCAATTAAAACTCTTCCTTTTGTAAATTGTCCCCTCTTGGGTGTGTCTTTATCAGCAACATGAAAACAGACTAATATGGTTTCTAAATGCATTTATTTAACAGTTAACTAAGTTTCCCATTTGGTCTTTCTTTACGAAAAAGATGTCTTTGAATTGAGGAGAGGATAAAGAAGAGGAATGATTTTTTTAAAAAGATAAAACTGAGGTTACCCACTGCCTTTAAGATTGAACTTTATTATAATTTTCCCAGCAAGTAGCTGGTGAAAGTGCAACCAAGGCCTGCAAAGTGGACGGCCGTGCGGTGTCCAGTGTGTGGGAAGGCAGAGGGGTGGCCCCATGGCCCCTCACACCAGGAATCTTGAGCCAGTGACCCTTGGCGCTGTGAGCAGAAAACAGGCCAGCAGCTTCTAGCACGTCCCTGGTGATGCCTCCCACGTTCTCTCGAGGATGCATGTGGCTTTCAGCCATGGCAGCAGCTCAGTGCCCACAGGCTAGGATGCTAGCAAGCACCTGGGGGGCTGTGGGTCAGAAAAGACATGTGTGAGGCTGACATGTACCTGCTGTTTCTGATAGGCTACTCTGTTTAGCTGAATGTCTGAAACATGGTAGATAATCAATAAATATTTTTAATGGTTAGATCAATTCATTTACTTCATTCAATCAAGAGTGGAAATTTTAAACAGGACATTGGCGAAAATTTTCCATCAGAAAGGCTTTTAATTCTCTTTCAATCAAAACCATTTACTTAGGTGATATTGAAGGCTCTGTCCTAATATGAACAGCTATTTAAACAGTGTTACAATGGTCATGGCAGAAAGATTGCTCAGAAGAGCCTAATTAATAAAAGTAGCAGTTACTGTTCCAAGAGGAAGGTTCTGTTTGATTAGGACAATCAGTGGACACTCACCAAAAGCCACAGTAGACCCAGAATTTTCATATTTGTTACAAGGAACTAGACAGTGTTTTCTGCATGAATCCTAAATAGTGCTTATAACTTAGGGCTTCTGCTTTTAATATTATGTAAAAGAGTTCAGACGGGATTTTGGTCTCATTGCTGAGTAGATGGTCATGGGACAGAAATGGGGGGTGCACGAGGGTCCCCACCGGCCCTGATCTGAGAGCATCCCCGGAAACTTGAATGTAGGTGGACACAGGAAGGCCTGGGTGTTCCTGAGCCACCCGGCATGAGCCAGTGTGGCCAAAACAAGTGAAAAGAAATTTAGTTTAAATATCTGAATCATGGAAAAGGGGCGAGTTTGGTTGAGCTGAGTCGGGGAGGAATGTTGCAGGAGGTGGTGCTCAGGCAGAAGGAGAGCTGCAGACCTTCCTGAGCACGGAGGAGGAGCCAGGTCTGGGCCCAGTGGGTCTGCTCTGGTGGTCCCCTGGCTCCACTAATTAGCATATGACCTGGCAGCAGGACCTCTCTGGCCTCTGTCCTGCAGATGTGAAACAGGTGGACCCTGTAGGTGTTCTGCACGCTCTATGCAAATGCAGTGGTACAGTTAGGATGACTCACCATTCACCCAAGTAAACTGCCGTTTTCACTTTTCGGTAAAACCACTTTCTCTTGTACAGTCAGAGCTGTCAGCCCACACAGCAGAGGAGAGTCTGAGGCTTTAGTTTGCTGAACACATTTGTTATGATGGGACGGAAGTCAGAGCCCGCAGCTCTCTGCCCTGCTGGTGGCAGAGGCTTTGTACCGTGTGAGGATGACCTGGACGTGGAAGCAGGAAGGAGCTTCTAATGAGCGGATTCTGAGTCTCCAGCCTGTCCTGGTGTGGACCCTGGGGTTCAGGTGAGAAGGTGGAAGGATGTTGGCCAGGTGAGGGCTGCCGCGATGCTGCTGTGATGCCCCGGCTGCTTTGGCTCTGGCAGGAGCCGTGCTTTACCTGGAGGCTCCCAGCTTCTCACAGCCCCTTGCACCAGCTTTCAGGGGATCGGCAGGAGAAGCACGCGATGGGTCCGAGATGGGATGTGGCGTCAGGGTGACACAAATGTTCTCAGTTTCGGGAAAGCTTGTCTGTCATTTTGGCAGAAAGTTTTTCTATCTTTGTAAAGAGACGGGTTCTTTCTTCTCCCCGAGGGTCCAGTTCCTGCAGCTCATCAGCTTTACTTCACCAGAGATGACCTTCAAATTCAGGGATGCGTGAATCTGAAATCCAAGCCATGGTTGTAATAGTGATAATACAAGGAAGGACCAAGAAGCCAGATTTTTACACTGCTTTTAGAATAGAGCAACAAGCAGATGCCTGTACAATCTGGTGTCAGCCAAAAAGCCTGTTTCAATAAGCAGAAATAATAAAATACTGACTTCTCCCTACCTTTTTGAAAAAGCACTAAGCAGTTACAGTGTAGTACCGGGACACGTTTATTCAGTCGCTGTGAATAAAGGCAAGTGTGAGCCTGAATGACGGTGGTGAGCTTCGCTGCTGAGCCCACGGGGCCGGACGGTGAGGGAGGCTGGCGAGGATGTGCCCTCACGTGTCCAGGTTCTAGGAGCGCAGGAGACAGGCCTCCCTGCCTGTGCTCTGCTGCTCATGGAAGACATCTGCTGGGCGTGTGTGTGCACACAGTCTGGGACATCAAGCGCGGCGGGAGTTCCCTTTCATCCAAAACCTAAGGATAAACTCCTTAGCCACCCGGACTCACAAAGAAACTTGAGTTTTCTTCAAGGAGGGTATTTGTAGTTTCCGTTCCTCTCACTTGCTCATGTGCTTTCTTCTTCTGGTGCCCAAATAAAGGCAGATTCTCATGCTCTGTTCACATGCAGGCCTCAGGCCCCCTCCTTGGCATCTGGCCAAATTACTTAAGCATCAAGGCTGGAAAGTTTCATCTCCCCTGGTGGCTTAGTAAGTGACAGAACAGCACCAGGATGTAAACAGCTGGTGCTCACTTATGCACCAAGGCTGGAATGTTTCATCTCCCCTGGTGGTAAGTGACAGAACAGCACCAGGTTATAAACAGCTGGTGCTATGTGTGCAGGGACGCTGGAGGGGGTCAGCCGCTCCCACACCTGCCACAAAGTTGCTGGATTTGAGCGGGCACATCCGGACCCCACACCCTTCGCCTGGGACACCATGTGCAATCAGCGCAGTGTGTGCTTATGGTGACGCGGGACTAGAATGTGGAATTCCATTTGAGATTGGACTTGACATTTCAAACGCCCTGAAGAAGTTGTTCTTTAAGAGTACTGTGCAGTGGGACTGAGCTTTTAATTAAAGGCAGCTGGGGTCACTGCCTCCTTCAGGTTTAAAGTTCTCAGCTACACAGTGGAAGAGGAGGGCTCAGGAGGGAAGGAAAACTTCTAGTTTTTTTTTTTTTTTTTTGAGACAGGATCTCTGTTGCTAGGCTAGAGTGCCGTGATGTGGTCACAGCTCACTGCTAAGTTTTAAGAGGTAGATTTCAGGTGGAAACTGAAACCCCTGATCTATGCTGGTTACAACAGGATCTAGGGCCTGGGGTGCTCCTCCTGGGTTTAGGGTTCAGGGAGCAAATCCTGTTCCAGAGGAAAAGTGTCAGGCAGTGCCTTGGGACTGCCTGACAGGCTGGCCCAGGGACTGGTGTGCAGAGAAACTTTGTCTACCACACTGCTTTGTACCTTTCACTCCATCCATGGACATATTTTAAAAGTTTGTTTTTTTTTTAATAAAAGAAAGAAAAAAGAATCAGAAGCCCTTAGGTAATAGGAATCCCAACTCTTTTCTGTAAACTTGGGCCACCTTTTCTCTTCCCCCATTTACCATCATGTAAAATGAAGAAAAGCAGAGAACATTTTTTCCCATTCTTCCACGTCTCTGCTGTAGTTTGGTTTGCTTGGTGGGCCTGGGCCACCTTATCTATATTCCTGGATGGGCAGATGCCTCCAGACTTCATGGAGTGGTGCCAGCTGCCATGGGCTGCTCCCCACACCCTCTGTTCGTCTCTGAGTGCTTTTCACAGTGAGGTTTCATGCTGGGGTTCATGCTTTTGCCCCAGTCAAACCCAGCTTGCTGGTCCTAGGTGTAATGTGACCTTTGAATCGCACCTGCCTGGTTATAGGTGCCAACTAATGGATGCTGATTTTGACTGCATCCTTCTCGGAAGTGGACTTGGACAGGCTGCTGTGGAAATTGCCATCAGGTAATGTGAGGATAGTCACGAGGGTGATCAAAACTGGCTGGCTCAGACCTGCATCCATCTCTTAAGCTTGTCAGTTCAGAAGCTCTGCACACTGCAGAGAAAGGCAGAGGAAGGGCCACAGCAAGGAAGAAGAGGGCTGGGGAGAGAAAACCTCTAGACACACGTGTCTCCCTGATGGCCAGTGTGAGGACACACATGTGGAGGTGCTCTGTCCTGCAGCAGACACCAGCTTCTGCTCCATCTGCAGCAGCAGGGACCGTGTCTGCAGCCAGAGCGATGGACCAGGATAAATGGCACCGATTTCCACCCAGCTCCGAGCTCTCAATAGAAAGGGATCCCATCTCACTTCTTGTTTTTCTGGCGACCAGCACAGTCTGAGACACATAGATATATCACCTGTGGGTGCTGGATAATGACCCCTAGTGACATGGCATCTAAAGCCCAGGATTCTGTCACAGTCACAGGGTCCCTGCAACTTGGAAATCACCCAGCGCTGATGTTTCAGGCAAGAGTTTAGACAATCTGTGAGATACCATGGTCTCCATAATATACCTTCAGTAGAACATTTTTCTCTATTTATTAACAATATGGTAGCCATGCTGTAAAAGAAATTATATCAGGTATCTAAAATAATACTAATGTTTAGACATTAAAACACATTTACTTTGGATCTGAAAAGGTAAGGTAAAAGTAGTTGTGTAAAAGTCTCATTCAAGTGATGCATGCCAATACTTACACCATTTACTTTCAGGAAGAGTGCTCTGGCCCTGTGTGGGTGCCTGACTGTCCTGTGTGTGGCTGGGGTAGGACTTGGCTTGTGGGTGATCACACAGACGGGGCTGAGAAGCAGATCCTAGTTTTGCTATTGACAAAATGTACAGGCAACTCACAGCTCTCTATAGTTCTCCACAGGTGAAAAATGGAAATGTGTGCACAGGTTCTACCCACTCCACCCAGGGCAAGTAGCAAGAAACGGTCAACTGTGATGTGTAAGGTCATTTTTTACCATACTCATCTCTGAGGTGTCTGGCCAGGCATAACAGGAGGCTTTTGTGTCCCCAGATGGCACAGATGGCAGAGGATGAGCTCAGGAGGATGAGGATGGGCAGGTGGGGAGGAGCAGGAGGGGTGTGGCTGTGGAGTCAGAATCCTGGAGTGGGGAGGGGTATTCAGTCTATGTGAACCTAGGCAAGTTTCATGTTCCAGCTTCCTCGTCTGCAAAACAGGAGCAGGAGTCCCTATCACGTAGCATAATTGTGTGCATGAAGTTAGCTCCTAAATGAAAAAAGTTTAACCTGGTATCTGGCCTAAGGGAACAATTGGTAGTAATATACCCTCTTTTCCAGTGCAACTGGTAGTGTGGTGTTTCTCTTTCAGGCTAGTAGCCCTGCCATAAAGGAAATTTGAAAGTATATTAAGCATCTAAAATGATACTAATGTTTAGACATTAAAACACATTTGCTTTGGATCTGAAAAGATGAGTCTAAAACCTGCCTCAGTCATCACGCCCACCTTCACTTGCTGCACCTCCAGGAAGCAGCTGGGAGGCAGGAGAAGTGAGAGGAGCTGTGTGACAAGGAGGGTGCGTGGGAACGGGGGCCCAGCTTGAGGGTCAACCGTTATAAATACCATGGTGCAGGATATAGGCGGGCTCACCAGGACTGTGCGTGGCAGACAGCACGCAGGAGGAAGGGCGCTGCACACGTGATACTTTGGTTTTGGGGTCACATGAAGCAAACAGATAGGGAAAGCGTGTTGCTACTTTGGGAAACTGGCAATCTCAAGATGGAGTGGCAAGCCTACTTTGAAGGGTTGACCGTCTATGGGAAGACTGTCTTAGTGCTGTGAAACCACGTGGGCCACGCAGACATGCTCATGTTCCCTTACCTTTTCTAAGCCACACCCGGGCAGTGCAAACTTGCCACCCACACCTGGCCTGTCACCACCCAGGTCACCAGACTCCCAGGAGCACTCCACTCAGCAGCGGGTTCTTCGGGGTCCCTAGATGCCCTGTGCCTCTGATGTTTCAAGGCCAGACACTCATGGGCCCTTTTGTTCGTTTTTTCACTTATAACACTAGGTTTCTTCAGAAATCGATTCACATGAATTTCAACCAGAATTCTCAGGTTCTCTTCAACAAGCTGTCCTCGGTGCTTTGCAGAAAAAAACCTGTGAGTCAGCTTCCTGGATGAGTGTCTCAGTGACAATGACGGTGTCTTGCCACTCCTTCAGTTACAAACGGGCCCAAGCTGTTCTGGACTGAGAGGGGTCAGCTCTTCCCGGGCAGCCTTTTGAGCCCTGAGGCAGGCTGGACACAGCAGGATTGAGAATGGAAACCTTTAGCCTGATAAGGAAACCTTAGAGAGCTCTATTCTTTTTCGGAGTCTTTCTTTTTTGAGCAGGGTGTGGCAGGCAAACGGAGGGTCCAACATGATTCCTGCTCTGGTGCAGGGCTCATACCAACGCAATGTGCTCTTTCTTCTTTTTTTTTTTTCACTTTGAAAAAAGTGTTTGTCTATTTATTTATTTGTGTGTGTATGTGTGTGCTTAGATTCTATTTTTTTATTTCACTAGGTTTTTGGGGAGTAGGGGGTGTTTAGTTACATGAATAAGTTCTTTAGTGGTGATTTCCGAGATTTTCGTGTACTCATCACCCCAGCAGTGTACCCAGTACCCTGCTGGGGTGATGGGTACATCAAAATCTGCAGTGTTTTATCTCTCCCCCAACTCCCACGCTTTCCCCCGTGGCCCCAAAGGCCATTGTGTCATTCTTATGCCTTGGCATCCTGAGAGTGTAGCTCCCACTTATGAGTGAAAACCAGCAATATTTGATTTTCCATTTCTGAGTTACTTCACTTAGAATAATGGTCTGCAACTCCATCCAGATTGCTGTAAATGCCATTATTTTGTTCCTTTTCATGACTGAGTAGTATTCCATACTATACATACATATATGCAGCATTTTCTTTATCCACTCGTTGACTGAGGGCATTTGGGCTGGTTCCATGTTTTTGCAGTTGCCAGTTGTGCTGTTGTAAACATCATGTGCAAGTATCTTTTTCGTATAATGACTTCCTCTGGGTAGATACCCAGAAGTGGGATTGCTGCATCCAATTGTAGTTTTTAAAGGAATTTTAGCCTTTACAGAATTTTCACACTGTTCTCCTTGGTGGTTGTACTAGTTGTAGTAGTTTAATTTTCACCAGCAGTATAAAAGTGTTCCCTTTTTACCACATCCATGCCAATATCTATTATTTTTTTGATTATGGCCATTCTTGCAGAAGACAGTGTTGCATTGTGGTTTTGATTTTCATTTCCCTGATACTAGTGATGTTGAGCATTTTTTCATGTATTTGTTGGCTATTTGTATATCTTCTTTTGCGAATTAGCTATTCATTTCCCTAGCCCACTTTTTGATGGAATTTTTTTTTTTTTTTTTTTTGCTGTTTTGTTTGAGTTTATTGTAGATTCTGAGTATTAGTCCTTTGTTGGATGCATAGTTTGCAAAGATTTTCTCTCACCTGTGGACTGGCTGTTTACTCTGCTTATTTCTTTTACTGTGCAGAAGCCTTTTCGTTTCATTAAGTCCCATCGATTTACTTTTGTTTTTGTTACTTTTGCTTTTGGGTTCCTGGTCACTGAGTCTTTGCATAAGCCAATGTCTAGCGGGTTTTTTTCCTAATGTTATCTTCTAGAAATTTTATGGTTTCAGGTCTTAGATTAAAGTCCGGATTCATCTTTCATTGATTTTTACATAAGGTGAGAGATGAGGATCCAGTTTCATTCTCCTACGTGTGACGCGCTAATTATTCCAACATCATTTGTTGAATAGGATATCCTTTCCCTACTTTCTGTTTTTGTTTGTTTTGTGGAAGATTAGTTGACTATAAGTATTTGGCTTCATTTTCAGGTTCTCTGTTCTGATCCATTGGTCTATATGTCTGCTTTTTACACCAGTACAATGCTGTTTTAGTGACTATGGCCTTATAGTATAGTTTGAAGTCAGGTAATGTGATGCCTCCAGATTTATTTATTTATTTATTTATTTATTTTTTTTGCTTAGCTATGAGGGCTTTTTTTGGGCTTCATATACATTTTAGGATTTTATTTTATTTTATTTTTTTAGTTCTGTGAAGAATGATAATGGTATTTTGATAGACATTGTGTTGAATTTCTAGGTTGCTTTTGGCAGTATGATCATTTTCACAATATTGATTCTACCTATCTATGAGCATGGGATGTGTTTCCATTTGTTTGTGCCATCTATCATTCATTCAGTAGTTTTTTTTCTTTGATGGAATCTCACTCAGTCACCAGGCTGGAGTGCAGTGCCATGATCTCAGCCCACTGCAACCTTTGTCTCCTGGGTTCAAGTGATTCTCCTGCCTCAGCCTCCCAAGTAGCTGGGACTACAGGTGCACACCACCACACTCAGCTAATTTTTGCATTTTTGGTAGAGATAGGGCTTCACCATGATGATCAGGCTGGTCTCAATCTTTTGAAGTCACGATCTAACTGCCTCAGCCTCCCAAAGTGCTGGGTATATAGGCATGAGCCACCACACCCAGCCACAGCAGTGTTTGGTAGTTTTCCGTGTAGAGGTCTTTTACCTTTTTGATTAAGTATATTCCTAAGTATTTTATTTTATTTTTGCAGCTATTGTGAAAGGGGTTAAGTTCTTGATGTGATTCTCAGCTTGGTTACTGCTGGTGTATATCATGGTTACTGATTTGTGTACAGTATTTTTATATCCTGAAACTTTTCTGAATTCATTTATCGGTTCTAGGAGCTTTTTGGATCAGTCTGTAGGGTTTTCTAGGTATGTGATCTTGTCATCAGCAAACAGCAACAATGTGACTTCCTCTTTACTGATTTGGATCCTTCTATATTTTCTCTTGTCTCCTTGCTCTGGTTAGTACTTCCCATACTATGTTGAATAGAAGTGGTAAAAGTAGGCATCGTTGTCTTGTTCTAGTTCTCAAGGGGAATGCTTTGAACTTTTCCCCATCCTGTACAATGTTGGCTGTGGGTTTGTCATAGACGTATTTTATCATCTTAAGGTGGTATGTGGCTTTTATGCTGATTTTGCTGAAGGTTTTAATCTTATAGGAATGCTGGATTTTGTCAAATGCTTTTTCCATGTCTCTTGAGATGATCATGTGATTTTTGTTTTTAATTCTGTTTATGTGGTGTATCACATCTATTGACTTGTGAGGGGTCCTTGGTCGTATTTTTGTTAAGTGTGCTGGTTTTGTGTTGATTGGCCTCTAGCCAGGAGGTAGTGCTTTCAAGAGCACATCAGCTGTGGTAGTATAGGGAGGGTCAGGTGGTGGGTGGAGCCATAGGACACCCAAGAGATTATGTCCTTTTTCTTTGGCTACCAGGGCAGGTAGAGAAAGACCATTGTGTGGGGGCAGGGTTAGGCATGTCTGAGCTCGGACTCTCCTTGGGTGGGGTTTGCTGTGGCTTCTGTGGGGGACGGGGGTGTGGTTCCTAGGCCAATGGAGTTGTGTGCCCAGGGGATTATGGCCTTCTCTGTTGCATCACACAGGTTGCTAGGAAGGCAGGCGAATACCAGCAGCCATGCCTCACCTAGCTCTTATGCAGCCCACAGCCTGAAAGGCCAGTCTTGCTCCTACTGTGCACCCCTGCAAATGCACTGAGTTTATCTCCAGGCAGCCGGTTAGCAGGGCTGAGAACTTGCCCCAGTCTACAAGCCTCCCAGCTGAGAAAGCAAGCGGACTCATGGTTCCTCGGCTGTTCCATGGAGCCTGCAGCAGCAATCCCCCTCCTCCAAAGGGTCTGTGAATTTTCTAGGCTTTGCTGGTATGTTTCTGCAGTGGTTCTTGGAGCAAAAGTTACAATGTGGGTCTCCACATGCTGCTGTGTCCATCCGAGTGGCAGTTGCAAGTTAATCCTGCCTCCTGTCTGCCGTTTTTATCTCCCCTGCTCCTGGCTTCCTCCTCCCATCCGTGTGCTGTTTCTACAAAATCTTGATAGTGCTGGTGTGAAAAAATCAACTTATTTCAGAAATTTGTAGATATTTGTGTAAAGGATAAAGTGTTTTATTTCTGTCTTCTTCATTTCCCAGGGACCTTATTTGTTTTTTATGTCTTTTGTCATTCTCTACATTTTGGGAGAAAATAGAGGAAGGAAAGGATGTGCAGAGGAGAGTAAGCTACATGACCAGATGAGCGGACATGAGTGTCGGAGAACAGCAACTGCTGAGCTCAGAGACAGCGTGCTGCCAGGAAACATCTTTTCTTCAAACTGAGCTTTTGTGTTCTTCTGTGGACGTTTTGGCTATGCATGGGTTCCCAGGCTCTCTAAGCAATTTGCAGATTGGCATTTGGTACCTAGAACAAGATTCTAAAAATGGTTTAAATGGATCCTGTGCAGCTAGGGGAAATTGTCACGACCTTCAGTCCTTGTATGTGTGTCTCTAGACTTTATAGGGTTACATAAATAATTAGAAGTCTAAAACAATTGTTGGGTGTTTTAGAATCTATGAAGGTAAATATAAAAATTAATCTCTGTCCGCTGAACTTAGCTTAAGTTTTAAAGTTCCATAGTTATGCCCACCAGCTATCATGAGAACAAGAGGGATGAAGAGATAGTTCTTCATAGAGCCAAACTGGCTGGCAAAGGTTATTCATAGCCTCTGTCAGCTTCTCCACCCCTGTCTTGCAACACACAACTCAATGTTTCCAGATGTACCAAGTTTCATGCTTTCTTATTTTCCCCTTGGGCTGCCTCCTGCTAAACCTGGAACTCTTTCTAGCTACATCAGGTCCAAGAGAAACATTTTATGGCTTAAATTGGAGTGATGGTGTGGGATTTGTGGCATGTGTTAAGTATCTTTGCCATGTCTATTACAATATAGTTTTAAAAGATGAGAGTCATAAAGGTCCCATGAACACATTATTGAGCTGGTAATTTTTGAACTCTTACAACTCCAAAGCAAACCATATCTGTTTGTTTTTGTTTAATTTTCCAAGTTTTATATAGAGGTCCCATAAATAAAACATTGTGCTTTGAGAATGTGAGGGCATGAAAACAAATATAGTTTAGCCAACAGCAATACCTCAGATTCTAGTCTCCAGAGTGATTTCTCAGGCATCCTAAATTTTATAGTAAAAAAATTATTCTGGGGCTCCAAATATGTTAGTAACATGGAAATACACACACACACACACACACACACACACACGCATATAATATATTTTTGTGCAAAATCTTGTTTTATTCCATAATCAGCAAGAACATGGGACTCTTACCAGTACTGATACCATGTGAGTGCAGTTGAGTGCCCTCTGCACTGGTTGTGGCAAAGTTCTCAGTTTATATCCTGATTTATCTGTAGGCTGGAAGTAAGCTTGAGAGATAGTTTTTCTCATCAGTGACATGTGTTGATGACAATGTGCCCATGATCTATATCCACAAACATAGTATGTTTAGACATATTTGTGGGTTGATGAGAAGCAACACTTTTTAAAGGGTCTCATTCTTTCCCTGGGATGTTTTTGGGATGACCATATATAAATATACAAATATTCCCATGTATTTTGATTTCAGGACCATTAATTTTTCTCAGCAACACTATGATCCCTATCTAAGTATTGATTCAATAGTAGACATGAGTGAGAATTCTGGTTGCCTAGGTAGGGTGCTGTCACTGATGAAATATTGAAGATCTGCTTTTGAAAGAAAGGGAAAGGTAAAGGATGGCTAAATATACTAAAAGAAAAATAGGGCTCCTAATTATTAGAATGAAAGCTTAGGTAGGTAATGTGGGATTATCTGAGAAAATATGTCATCTCTCAAAGATGAGAAGAAGTCTTAGACATCAAACAATCTCAAGCAAAATCACCCACTAAGTGAAATTTAGGAAAAGTTTATTTTTTTTAATCAAAAAAGGGGCTTAACAGATTTTTTGATAGATATATAATGTGAGAAATTTATCCGACAAAAAACATTTGGACTAAATTAGAGGTAGGATAATCAGAGGAAAGTATGATTAGTCAATTAATTTAACAGTAGTCAGTGAGAGTGTATCAGTTAATTTTGGTCAGGTAACAAATGACTTCAAAACTTTGTAGTTAAAATAATAGTCATTTTATTTATCTCACAATTATGTAGGTTATATGGGTGGTTATTCAGCTAACATCTGGTGGGCTCTCTCATTCAGTGGATAGTTGGCAGGTCTGTTTGTGGCCAGGGGCTTGCTGAGGTATGATGTAGGATGGCCTTGTTTGAGTCTGGTGGTTGGCAGGACATTGGCCAGGGTTAGCTAATTAATAGCTGAGGTTTTTTATTTGTTCAGAATCTGTTTATTCATTTATCAGGATAGCTTAGCCTCATTTACATGGGAGTCTTAAGATTCCAAGTTGGAAATCCAACCATATCAATAATTATGTTTATTGTAAATGGGTCAAATATTACAATTAAAATGCAGAGATTGTCAGACTGAATAAAAATGTAAGACTTAATTACATGCTGCCTACAAGAGACTTTAAAACATAAATTGAAAGTAAAAGATGGGAAAAAATATACCAGGCAATCAATACAAGAAAGTTAAATTGGCTTCGTTAGTACTAGGTAATGTAGACTGAAATGCAGGGATTATTATGAGAAACAAAAAGGAATATTTAAAAGTAATAAAAGTTTCAAGTTTTTAGGAAGACCAAATAATCATTAGTAACCTAAGGTATCTAAATATAGTGCCTCAAACTAAATAAAGAAGCATGATAGAATGAATGAAAGAAAAAGACAAACACAAAATTACAGTGAAGATTTTTAACATCCTTTTTTAGAAATTGATGGAACTGCCCCAAAAATCTAGAAAACATCCAAAGTCTTGGAAATTAAATCAATACATTTTTAAATAACTCATGAGAAAAGGATGAAAGCACTAAAAATATTTTTAAAAACATTTGAACTCTATGAAAATAAACATAACAATATCAGTGTTTATAAGAAAATCCAGAGCTTTTAATGCTGATATTAGAAAAGAACAATAAACATATTCTATATTTCCACCTAAGGAACTAGAAAAAAGAAAAGAAAATTAAACCCAAATAAAAAGAATAAGGTAAATAATAAACAGCTGAAATAAGTGAAATAGAGAAAGGTCAACAATAAAGACTATTATAAATATTGTAAGTTGGTTCTGTGAACAACAACAACAAAAAAAAAAAACACAAACCTGTAGAAATACCAGTCAAGAAAAATGAGAAAACACAAACTTACCATCATCAGAAAGATTTCACTGAAATTTCTACAAAATTTAGAAATATTATGAGAGTATTTTGAACAAAGTTATTCCAGTAAATTTGATAACTTGGAGAAAATGGAGAAATTATTTGACATACAGCTTAATAAAAGTAACACAAAAGCAAGTTACAAATTTGAATAACTGTATATCTAGTAAAAATTTTCAACCTATACATTAAAGGATATTGAAGCTTATAAAAACAACCTTGCCACAAAGATGCTTTGAGTCTAGATAGCGCTATCTAGAATAAAGATGGAAGAAGTATAAATTCAAACCAACTCTGACAGAAAGTAGAGGACAGTGGAGGACACTTGCAGTACATTCTGTGAGCCCACACAGCCTTGATACCAAACCTGAACAAAGGCGTTGTTCTTCATGAACATAATCTTAGTATTGACAACTAAAAGGATAAAAGATCATTACTAAGTGGAATATAACCCAGGAATACAAGGTTGATTTAACACTTGAAAAACCATCAATATAAATCAGTGTGTTGATAGAATAAAGAAGAAAATTAATATGATCATTTTGATAAATGTAGAAAATATTTGATGACATTAAATGTGCATTAATGTTAAAGAAAACTTTCATCAAGTATAAACAAAGAATAAAAAGAAACATCCTCAATGTGTAAAGGGCATCTATGAAAAACCTACAACTCACTTCATTGTGAAATGTTGAAGGCTTTCCCCCTACGGTCAGGAACAAGACAACGATATTCTTTCTATGTCGAGTCAATATTGAACCAGAGCTTTTAGCCAGTGCAGTCACACAAGAAAAAGAAATAAAAAGGTATATAGATTAGGAAGAAAGAAGTAAAACTGTTTTTGCTCACATATGTCACAATTGTTTATGCAGAAAATTCTGAGGAATATACAGAAGAACTATGAGAATTTATAAGTGAATTTAGCAAGGCCATAAGATACAAAATAAATATATAAATTGATTGTATTTCTACATGCTAGAATCAATTGTGAAAAATAAGGTTAAATGTTATTTATAATAGAATTTTTTAAAAAAGCATTTAGGAGTATATTTTATAAAAAGGAGCAAAACATATAGTGAAATTAAAGGAGACCTAAGCAAATGGGGATAACACTACTTTCATTAATTTAGACACAATTTTGTTAAGAATTCAAATATCCACAAATAGATTTTTAGATTTAATGGAACCCCAATAAAAATCTCAACAGTATGCTTTTGAGAAAATTGCAAGTTAATTCTAAAATTTATATGGAATGCAATTTATATGGACTCACAATAACCCAAATACTGATAAGGAAGGACAAAGCAGCAGGACCCATCGTACTTAATTTCAAGACTTACTGTAGAGTTCCAGCAATACAGACAGCATGATATTAGCACACATATCGACCATCGCATCAATGAAACAAGCAGAAACATGGAACAGACACCGACATATAAGGTAAATTGAATTCTGACAAAAGTTCTAGAGAAGTTAAATGGAGAAAGGAATATTTTAAATGATGCTGGAATAACTGAAAAAAAAAAAAAAGTGAAAAAAAGCAACCTGTATCCCTGCTTCTCACTACACACATAAATTATGGTTCATATATTAATACAAAATATAAGCTATGACTATAAAGCTCCTAAAAGAAAACACAGGAGGATGTTCTGGTAACCTTGGAGTGGGCAGAAAGTTCTCACAGAGAACAAAACAAGGCGTGTACCTAAGGAAAAGATGGGAAAACTGAACTGCAAAGTCGAAAATTCTTCTACCTAAAGCAGATCAGTAAGACAACACAAAAGCAAAACAGGCTTAGAGAAAATATTCATAATATGTATATCAGGCAAAACATTTCTATAAAGAACATATAAAGAGCTCCAACAAATAAAAATAAATAAATACAAAGGATTCAATGGCTTATACATGTATTCCACTGAAGAATATATTTGTGTTCAATAAAAGCAGAAAAATATCAAAAATATTGGCTATGAGGATAATGTAATTATGTTAGATGATACTACTTTGCATAGTGTATATGATTTGCCAGAATTAAAAATTCAGCCTTACTGATTGTTGAGGTGGTTGCAAAGCACCTTGAACTCTCTCAGATGCTCAGAATGGCCATAGACCAAGCACTTTGGAAACTGGCAGTTTCTCATTAAGGTAAAAATATACCTGCTCTATGACTCTTACACTGCACCGGTGTTCACCCAAGAAGTGTAAAAATAACTGTCCACAAAAAGACTTGGACAAGAATATTTATAGTAGCTTTAATCATAATTGCCAAGGCCTTAACCAATCCAAGTACCCATTAACATGAAAACAGATCTTTAAAAAGATGATACAATCACACAGCAAAATACTACTGAGCAATAAAAAGGAATTGCACACAACAACACAATCTGAAAAATACACTGAGAAAAAAAAAAACCAAAAAAACCAAGGCATAAGACTGAGTATTGCATGATTCCCTTGATAGGAAGTTTAAGAACAGGCACTGTCTTGACAACAAGCAGAGCTTCAATGCCTGCAGGAGTTGCCGGCTGTTTCCTGAGCAGTTGGAGCAGAATGGAATGTTCTGGGACAACAGAGATGTTTACCCATCTTGACTACTGTGGTTGTCTGAAGAATGACCTCCAAAGACATCCAGATCCTAATCCATGGAACCTGAGAATGCTGCATGGATAAGGAAATTTGCAAATCTGATTAAGTTAAGGAACTTGAAATTTGTAGAACATGCTGGATTATCTCAGTGAGCTCTAAATGCAATCACATGTGTCTTTATGAAAGGGGGGCAGAGGGAGATTGGCAGAAAGATGAGGAAGAAGGTGAAAAAACAATGGTCACAAGAAAGAAACGGTGATGCAATTCAAGGACCCAAGCCAATAAATGAGGGTGACCTCCAGATGCTGGAGAAGAGAAGGAAACAGATGGACTCTGGAGCTTCCGCAAGAAGCAGGGCCCTGCCACCACCTTGATTTTGTCCCAGTGAACCTGTTGGTTGTTTAGCTTCCAGAACTGTGTGAGCATAAATGTGTGTTGGTTTAAGGCATCAGATTTGGAGTAGTTTGTTGTAGCTGCCATGGAAAACTAATACAACTGGTGTGGAAGTTCTCGAATGCACACATGCACCAAACCTTAACATGTACCCTTCAGATACTGGTATAATAGTTCTATGAATGCATGTGTTTGCCATACACTAACATGTACCCTTCAGATATGGGCATGGTAGTTCCCTGAATACATGTGTCCACCAAACCTCAACATGTACCCTTCACATATGGGCATGTTACTTTCATGAGTGCATGTATTCACCACACACTAACATGTATCCTTCAGACTATGGCATGATAGTTCCATGAATGCATTTGTTCACAACACAGTAACATATACTCTTCAAATACGGGTATGATAGTTTCATGAATGCATGTGTTCACTAAACCTCAACAAGTACACTTTGGATATGGGCATGATAGATCCACGAGTACATGCATTCACCAAACCCAAATATTTACCCTTCAGATACGGGCATAGTATGTCCATGAATGCATGTGTTTACTGTGTACTAATATGTACGTTTCAGATACTGTCATGATAGTTCTCTGAATGCATGAGAGAGATGATTTAGAGTATCTGCTGGAAGAAATTTCTAAGCAGCCAAGAGTTCAAGAGGAAACAGAGTATAAAAATTTGAAAAATTTGCAGCCTGATGATGCAATAAAAACGAAAATCCCATTGTCTGGGGAGAAATTCAACCTGGCAGCAAAAATTTGCATAAGTAACAAGAAGCCAAATGTTAATCACCAAGACAATGGGAAAATGTCTCCAGGGCATGTCAGACACCTTTACAGCAGCTCCTCTCATGACAGGCCTGGAGGCCTGGGGGAAAAATGGTTTCCTGGGTTGGGTCCAGGGACCCCTGTTGCGTGCAGCCTTGGGACTTGGTGCCCTGCATTCCAGCTGCTCCAGCCATGGCTAAAAGGGGCCAATGTACAGCTTGAGGCATGGTTTCAGAGGGTGAAAGCCCCAAGCCTTGGCAGATTCCACATGATGGTGGTCCTTTGGGTGTGCAGAAGACAAGAACTGAGGTTTGGGAACCTCGGCCTAGATTTCAGAGGATGTATGAAAATCCCTGAATGTCCAGGCAGAGGTGTGCTACAGGGGAGAGCTCTCACGGAGAACGTCTGCTAAGTCAGTGCATAAGGGAAATGTGGGGTTGGAGCCCCCGCACAGAGTCCCCCTGGGGCAATGCCTAGTGGAGCTGAGAGAAGAGGACTACCATCCTTCAGACTCCAGAATGGCAAATCCACTGACAGCTTGCACTGTGAACCTGGAAAAGCTGCAGACACTCAGCACCAGCCTGTGAAAGCAGCCGGAATGTGGCAAAACCACAGGGGCAGAGCTGCCTAAGCCTGTGGGAGCCCGCCTCTTTCATCAGCATGGCCTGGATGTGAGACGTGCAGTCAAAAGAGATAATTTTGGAACTTTAAGGTATGATGACTGCCCTTTTAGATTTCAGACTTGCATGGGGTCTGTGGACCATTTGTTTTGGCCAGTGTCTCCCATTTGGAAGGGGTGCATTTATCCAATTCCTCTACTGCCATTGTATCTAGAAAGTAACTAACTTGCTTTTGATTTTACAGGCTCATATGTGGAAGGGACTTTCCTTGTCTCAGATGACACTTTGGACTGTGGACTTTTGAGTTAATGCTGAAATGAGTTAAGACTTTAGGGAACTGTTGAGAAGGCATGATTGATTTTGAAATGTGAGAACATGAGATTTGGGAGGGGACAGGGGCAGAATGATATAATTTGGCTGTGTCCCTACCTAAATCGCATCTTGAATTGTAGTTTCCATACCTAGTGAGAGGTGATCAAATCATGGGAGTGGGTTTCCCCATGCTGTTCTCTTGATAGTGAATAAGTCTCCCGAGATCTGTTGGTTTATAAAGCGCAGTTCCCCTGAACATGCTCTCTTCCTGCTGCCATGTAAGACGTGTCTTTGCTCCTCCTTCACCTTCTGCCGTAATTGTGAGGTATCCCCAGCCACGTGCAATGCGGAGTCGATTAAACCTCTTTTCTCTATAAATTACCCAGTCTCAGGTATTTCTTCATAGCAGTATGAAAATGGACTAATACAGTACCCTTCAGATACCAGCAAGGTAGTTCCACAAATGCATGTGTTCACCAAACTGCAACATGTACCCTTCAGATACTGGGATGGTAGTTCCACGAATGCATGTGTTCACCAAACTACAACATGTACCCTTCAGATACTGGAATGGTAGGCCCATGTGTGCATGCATTCACCAAACTCCAACATGTATCTTCAGATACGGGCATGGTAGTTCCATGAATACATGTGTTCACCAAACTCCAACATGTACCCTTCAGATATGGACATTTGATTGCATAAGCAGTTTACTTCAATTAAAAAGAAAAACCCTGAAAAACAACAATAAGTAAAAATAATAAATAAATAAATATATCTTAAAAAATAAGTAAAACCACAAAAAATAAGTAACAACATCTACTCTGTACTTAGATATAGAAATACACACAAAATAGGAGTCCACAGTATCTGATGCATTCTTTTGAAGGGAATTAAGACATGCTACTTTTGTGTTTGGTTCTTATGCTTTAAAGTGAAATAAATCCTCAGCTGAACCTGTCAAATCTCACTTTCTTCCAATCATCACATCTTTGTTTAATATTCATTCTGATTTTCTCAGACTCCACCACACTGCTGGGTTCCATCCCAGTTTGCACTAACCGGTTGGCTCCCCACCATAGGATTAGGGCAACAGGGTTCTCCACCCCCTTCTCCCTGTAGTCCTTCCCCTCCACCCACTTTCCAAACTCCCATGGTGACATCCAAGTCCACAACGTCTCTCCTCAGCTGATGCTCTGCAAAGAAGCAGCGGAACCGCTACATCCAAGAGGAGTGAAGGTGAAGCTGGAAGGAGTGAGATTCCTTCAGAGGAGACCCAGGCACTGGAAGGGTGAAGTGTGGCCTGAGCACAGCATTGAGGAACTTCAAGGGGAAAGGAGTTGCATCCAGGATGGAAGATTTCTAAAGAATGTTTAGGAAAACAAGATGCTACTCAGTTTTTATTATATGAGAAAGCATGAACAGTGTTCCCTCACCTACCCGAAATCTACCAGTGAAGAGGTTCCAGAAAGCAGACTGAAACCATCCACCAGAGGAGGCCAGGCTCAGCATGAAGAGAGAGTGCAATGGGGCAACCACCAGCAATAATGCAGTCCGGTTTGCAGAGGAGAAACAGACGATAAACCTGAAAATCTAAGGTGCTGCTACTGCATGTCACATGGAAAGAACCACTACAGGCAGAGATAAGCTGTGGCTTATGCCCTGACCAGCATGGGAACAGAATATCAAGGGGGTCACAGCACGGGCCGTACACTGGGGTCAGGGGCCATGAGAGCTGGGTGGGGTTCTGAATAGACGGTGATTCAGGGGGCTGTCCACAGCCTTGGCCCTCTCCTCTCTCAGGTGTGCCCTGCCTCTGACCCAGGTGTGCTTCTATCCTGACCCAGGTGTGCCCCTCCCCTGCACAGGGATGCCCCTCCCCTGACCCAACTGTGCCCCTCCCCTGCACAGGTGCCCTTCCCTCACTGAGGTGTTCTCCTCCTCTCACCCAAGTGTGCCCCTCCTCTGACCCAGAGATGTTCCTTCCCTGACACAGGTGTGTCCCTCCCCTGACACAGCTGTGCCCCTCCTCTCACCAGGTGTGTCCCTCCCTTGACCCAGGTGTGCTCTTCCTTTCACTCAGGTGTCCCCCTCCGCTGACCCAGTTGTGCTGTTCCTTTCACTCAGGTGCACCCACCCCTGACCCAGGTGTGCTGTTCCTTTCACTCAGGTGCACCCACCCCTGACCCAGGTGTGCTGTTCCTTTCACTCAGGTGCGCCCCTCCCCTGACCCAGGTGTGCTGTTCCTTTCACTCAGGTGCGCCCCTCCCCTGACCCAGGTGTGCTGTTCCTTTCACTCAGGTGTGTCCCTCCCCTGACCCAGGTGTGCTGTTCCTTTCACTCAGGTGCACCCTCCCTCCTTGTGGTGGTGGCCCCTTCCTCCTTCATTCACAATTTGCAGTTAAGTGTCCTCTGGATTCCCACAGTTAATGAAAGGGGAAGAGCTTTAAAAAAGCCTCTGAACAGAGAAAACCAGAAAGGCGTATAAAAGGTTAAAAATAACCTGGAACATGTTTAGAAATGTAATTCTCTGGATACACAATCTGTAGCTCTCAGCTGGCTCTGCCGAAAGCCGGCGCTTTGCTCTCCAGGGCTGCGGTGCCTCCATTCGCTCCGGCTGAACGAAGTGCAGGTGCGTTGACTGACAGCCTTCGTGCGCGCAAGTGTCGCTGGACTGATCCCTACAGACAGATTAATTCTGCAGAATATTCCACCTGACGGTGATTCTAAACTCTTTGTGTGCATATGAACTTTATATAAAATTTGATTTTCTCTGAAATTGACGGAGCATCCAAATCTTCCAGCCGGCAGCATCTCCCTGCAGGTGCCTGGCTGGGCTTGGGCGGTTGCCCATGTACCCTGGGGGGCTGGTGTGGAGGCTTCAGGGGGCTGCATGGCTGATCTGACCACAGGGACCAGTCAGCCAAGTGTCTTTCCGGGGGTGCCAATCTGCACTTAAGCCGTTCCCCAGCCCCACACTCTCTCCCTCTCTCACCTACACCCAGTCTTTTTTTTGAGACAGAGCCCTGATCTGTCACCCAGAATGGAGAGCTGCGGCGCGATCTCTGCTCACTGCAACCTCCGCCTCCCAGGTTCCAGCGATTCTCTGGCCTCAGCCTGCCCAGTAGCTGGGATTACAAGCGGGAGCCACCGCGCCCAGCCTCCCTCGCCCTTTAGGGAAATTGAACTTGCATTCTTCCTGTTTTAGCAAGAGACGCTGCACGCTGCATCACAGATGACACTGGGACAGATGAGTTTTGGCATCGTGGATGGTAGCTTTCACTCCACTGGCCCCAGAGTAAGAAAGCAGAGTTTAGACAAGGTTTAATGACAGCCCCCCACCCCTCAGGGAGTCAGTCACCTTAAAGAAGGAAGCAGGGAGGGAGTGTTTCCCATATCTAGTCCTGGAGATGCTTGAAGAGAAAGACCTTTGACAGAACTCAGTGTCCTCAAGAGCGACTGAAGCGCAGTCTGTGCTCCCCCTGCTAAGGGCTGAGTGTGTCTGGGGCCCACTGCAAGCTAGACGTGGTGTCTTAGGATGCAGGTGCCTGCATTTCCTCATCAATTGGCTGTTTAATACTTTCATTTAAACTAGGAACAGAGCACCCACAGTGACTGGGCATATTAGAAAAATTTGCACCTGGAAAGATAGAGAACAAAATAAACAATAAAGAATAAATACAAACATCTGAAGACTTTTTTAAGCAGAAGAAAACTAAAATACATAATTATTAATATCCCGAGGGGAATTAGAGATGATATTATAACCATCAAATGAGAACAAGATGTTATTAGAAAGAAACATTCAGAGGATAAAGGGGAGCCCTTAGAAATTAAAAACCTGTGATCACAAGTTAAAATTTGAGTTAAAAAATACAGTTGAAGACATCTTTTGGAAGCTAGAACTAAAAGGCAGAGACAGAAAATATGAAAGGAAAAATACAAAACTTATAACTAGTCCTGGAGGTTCATTGTGTTAATAAATAAGGATTCCAGAAGGAGAAGGTAGAGGAAATACAGGGAATTCAATCATTAAAATAATTCAAGAAAAAATTTCCTGAACTAAAAGACATGATTTTGCAGATTGAAATAAACAAGGACTCAACCTAAAACACAACACTGGGGAACTTCATTTAGTGTACAAAGCTGTGGAGGCTGCAGATAGCCGCGTAGACCCAGCGGTGAGCTGTGGAGGCTGCAGACGGACTCAGGGACCCAGCAGTGAGCTGTGGAGGCTGCAGATGGACTCAGGGACCCAGCAGTGAGCTGTGGAGGCTGCAGATGGACTCAGGGACCCAGCAGTGAGCTGTGGAGGCTGCAGACGGAC
>PVKV010025371.1:0-29773 GCA_004027835.1 Alouatta palliata
TGGAAGCCATCATTCTCAGCAAACTGACACAGGAACAGAAAACCAAACACCGCATATTCTCACTCATAGACGGGTGTTGAACAATGAGAACACATGGACACAGGGAGGGGAGCATATCACACTGGGGTCTGTTGGGGGGAAAAAGGGGAGGGACAGCGGGGGGTGGGGAGTTGGGGAGGGATAGCATGGGGAGAAATAAGAGATACAGATGATGGGGAGGAAGGCAGCAAATCACACTGCCATGTGTGTACCTATGCAACAATCTTGCATGTTCTTCACATGTACCCCCAAACCTAAAATGCAATAAAAAGTATATATTAAAAAAAAAAAAAAAAAAAAAAACTTATACACATAACGAATGGGATCATCCTCACAGACATTATGCTAAGTGAAAGAAGCCAATCACGAAAGCCTAAAGGTTTTATGATTCCATTTATATGGAATTTCTAGAAAAGGCACAAATAATAGAAAGTAGATCAGAGGTTCACTGGGGCTGTGGGACTGCACATAGGCAGGAGGGAACTGTGTTGTCAGACAAGGGAAGTGTTCCAGGACCGTGATGGTGCTTACACATTTGTACAAATTTACTAAAACTCATCAAACAATACACTTAGAATGGATGGATCTCATGGTATATAAATCATCACTTAAAGAAATATGATGACTAATACAATTAAACCTAAAGAATACAGATGATAAGTGATTTGTTCATTTTAAGAAATGTATGTTCTCTGAATATGACGAGTTAGCCCCAAATCACCTCTTACTACTGTATCCGTCTCTCTTCATAACATCCACAGCATCATCATACATAGCTATTGCTGATCAATGACTATTTGCTCGAAAATACGAAAAAGAATAGATATATACTAATCAAATCTATTTTGAAAGCTAAATTCTTTTAAGAAAATGGGTTTTATAAGTCTAAGCATATCTTCCTACATTTTTATATTCAGTACCAACGAATGCCACTAGTAAACCGTAATTAGCCACAGATTCAAGCACACAAGTTTGTCACACCCATGACAGGCACCATCTAATGGTTTTGAATACTTGCGAAGCACAAAGATGAAAGTTTTACCTCTCTAGGAGTTTAGGATGGGAACCAGTCACCCCCAAACCAGTTGATGACTAGTTTCCTATGCAGTTCAGTGGTTTCATACCTAACTGATCATCAGAATGATTCGCTGACCTCTCATCCCCTGCCCAGAACTACACAATAGGAATTTCTGTGGGGACACTTCTTAAACAGTTTTTCCAAGCAAGGCACAATGGCTCATGCCTATAATCCCAGCACTTTGGGAGGCTGAGGCAGGCAGATAATTTGAGGTCAGGAGTTCAAGACCAGTCGGGCCAACATGGTGAAACCCTGTCTCTACTAAAAATACAAAAAATAGCTGGGCATGGTGGCGCACGCCTGTAATCCCAGCTACTTGGAAGGTCGAGGCATGAAAATCACTTAAACCCAGGAGGTGAAGGTTGCAGTGAGCTGAGATGGTGCTGCTGCATTCCAGCTTGGGTGAAGAGAGAGACTCTGTCTCAGAAAAACAAAAACAAAAACAAAAAACAAAATAAAAACAAGTTTTCCAGGTGGTCGGGGAGGTTTATGAGCCTCATTTGTAGCCACATCCTTCGGTCTAGTCAATTCTGAGAGAGATCACAGAGAACTGGTTTCCAATTATAGCTCAAATACCAAGGTTTGCAAATAAGGAAAATTAAAATATTATAAAGCAAAATATAGATTAAGTTGCTCAACCATCACACCATCCACCATTCTTTGTCTTTGCATCTTTAGAAAAAAATGGTACAACAGTTGATGGGCTAGAATTCTGCAAACTCCCGAGAACCCACATTGATAACCTCAAATTCTTAGCTTTTCAAAGCCTCCTCAGCCTTTTTAGTCAAATAGAGATAGCATCGAATAATTTTTTTACATCATTATTTGCTATTAGATCAAGTCACCCTAATGTATTTGCACAAACTAATTTAAAAACCAACTGCAGAATTTTCTCTTACACTGTTGAAGCCAGTTTGTAGCTCTTTACTCTGGATTGTAAATATCTTTTTGAATCTTCAGTTATTTAATGAACTCATCAGTTCTCCCAGATTTGTAGTGTCTCAAATTTTACCAAATGAGCTTTTGTATTCAGGACATTTATTTTCATTGCCTCTACCTTTAATCAACCTATAAACTTAGTTTCCCTCAAACTTTTCCCTCGCTTCTAGCCACCTGCCTCAGGAGGGAAGGGGCCCTCCCTCTGGGTCCTCAGGAGGCTCCCCTCTCCAGTGATGCCCGCTCTGTCTTGCATCCACTGCTTGTCACTCTCAGCCTGCTCATCTTCCACAGCAAAGACTGATACTTAAATCTTTCCCATCTGAAAAACAAAATCCTTCTCTGGCACAAAATTTCCCTTCCCATTCAGCCTTCATCCTCTTTCTCATTTTCTTTTCCAGTCAAGTTTCTGGAGAGAGGAATATTTCCTGAGTTCTCCTTATTTCTCTTCTCCAATGAGCTCCTCCTTTCTATTGCTTCTGTCCTCATTGTTCCAATGAAACCGCTGCCAGGTGGAGCCCTTAGGGACCCTCTGGTGGCCAAATCCAATCAACCCATTTTCCGTTCACACCTACTTTAACTTTCCCGTTGAGTATGTTTTTGTGAACGATTGTCTCCTTCTTAAAGCAATCTTCCTTTTTTTCTGCACATTGTTTTCCTTTCTCCTTCCTACACCCAGACTGCCCACTTCTGCCGTAATCTCAAGGAGCTCGTTTCCTTTCATCCTTTGCAAATTGCCTGTCTTTGCCTTCTCCTCTCATTCTCCTCCAGTGGCTCTTCAAGTGTGGCTCTGGAACCATATGTGCCAGAAACACCCAAGGAGATTTCTGCTTGCTAAAGGTATGACTGGGGTTCTAGTTCAGACCTACTGTATGGAGTCTCTGGAGGTGGGTAGGAATGTGTATTATAAGTTATCTTTCCTGGACATTCTGACACTTTCCCTGGGCCACACTTCCCCCCTTCACCCCACCCCCGACAGGGTCTCGCTCTGTCACCGAAGCAGGAGTGCAGTGCTGTGATCACGGCTCACAGCAGCTTCGATCTTCTGGGCTCAGGTGATCCTCCTACCTCAGCCTCCTAAGTACCTGAGACTACAGGTGTGCATCACCACAGATAGCTTTTTTTGTTGTTGTTGCCCAGGCTGGAGTACAATGGTGTGATCTCAGCACACTGCAACCTCTGCCTCCCAGGTTCAAGTGATCCTCCTTCCTCAGCCCCCTGAGTAGCTGGGATTACAGGCACGTGCCACCATGCCCAGCTAATTTTGTATTTTTAGTAGAGACTGGGTTTCTCCATGTTGGTCAGGATGGTGTCGATCTCCTGATCTCAGGTGATCCGCCCACCTCAGCCTCCCAAAGTGCTGGGATTACAGGCATGAGCCACAGCACTGGCATAATTTTTTGTAGAGATGAGGCTTTGCTGTGCTGCCCAGGCTGTGGGCCATACTGTGTGTATGTGCGTGTGTGTGTGTGTGTGTGTGTGTGTGTGTGTGAGAGAGAGAGAGAGAGAGAATGAGAGAGACAGGGTCTCTCTCTGTTTCTCAGGTTGGAGTGCAGTGCTGGGATCTCCGCTCACTGCAGCTTGCACCTCCTGGGTTCAAATGATTCTTGTGCCTCAGCCTGCTAAGTAGGCTGTGTGATGGTGTGTGCACCATCACACCTGGCTAACTTTTGCATTTTTAGCAGAGACAACAGGGTTTCACTGTGTTGCCGAGGCTGGTCTCAAACTCTTGGCCTCAGTGATCTGCCCACCTTGGCCTCCCAAAGTGCTGGGATTACAGGCATGAGCCACAGCACCTGGCCTGTAGGCCATGTTTTTTTAACGTTTTTCAGTTTATCTTCCCCACTGCTACTTTGACCCCACCCCACTGCTCTCCTCCTTAAAATCCTTTATGGGGCTCTCCTCCCTACAAAGAGATGCTAAGCTCCATATCCTGGCATAAAAGACCTTCTGTGATTTGGCCCCTATGCAGCTCTTGGGTTGCCCCCAACTCTCAGATGTGCTCTGTGCTCCAGAGATATCCTTAACACACCTGCTTGCTCCTGCCCTGAGACTGGAAGTTCCTACTGCCAGAATGCCCCCCACCAATTTTCACTTGCACTCACCTTCAAATCTCAGAGTGGGAAAGAGCTCCCAGTGTTGGCTCTGCCATTGATAAGTCACATGATACATTGATTATACAACCTTGTGCCCCAACTCACACGTAAGCAAGGAGAGGATTTAAACTGATTTCAGTTTTGGAATGCTTAAAACAGTCAGAAATACAGTCGGGTGCGGTGGCTCATGTCTGTAATCCCAGCACTTTGGGAGGCCGAGGCAAGCAGATCACCTAAGTTCGGGAGTTCGAGACCAGTCGGACCAACATGGAGAAATCCTGTCTCTACTAAAAATACAAAATTAGCTGGGCGTGGTGGCGCATGCCTGTAATCCCAGCTACTCCGGAGGGTGAGGCAGGAGAACCGCTTGAACCCAGGAGGCAGAGGTTGCGGTGAGCCGAGATGGCGCCATTGCCCCCCAGCCTGGGCAACAAGAACGAAATGCAAATTTGATACCTGTGTTGTGAAAGGCGCAGTAACAAGTGGCAGCCACCAGATGGCACTAGAGGATCTCATTTAGCACAAACTCTGGGCTTTGTCTCCATGACTTAAACTTCATTCTGGGGGTGGTCCACTAGAGTTTGGTGCTGATGGGTGCCACGGCTCCACGTCTAACCTTTATGTGAGACTATTATGAGACACAGAAGCAGAATTTGTCACTTAAAAACCTCACTTTGGGGGAGGCAATGAAACTACTCGTTAGTTGTCTTTAAACGCACAAAATTAAAAAGCAGCACTTTCCATGCTGGCCGGTGCATTTTGAAGGCTGTCCCAGTACTCTAACCCTACAGCTCTTTTTTGGACCTCATACGCAGGACACATGGAAAGAGTTGTTTTGTTCAGGTTCGAGTGGAACCATCTGCACATTCCTCACTCTCTGTGGGAAGCAGGAATTGATCACAGGAAATGACCTTGGCTGTCTTGGGAAAGACCAACCTCCCATCCCTGAGGTTTTGAGCAAATCTGGGTAGTTGAGGGGCTGAAGAGGTAATCTAGACCCTCATGTGGCTGGGTTTGAATCTGACACCCCTCCAAGGATCTGATGAACGTCATGGACAATTCACTCCAGAATACTCATAATATGCAGATTATTTCAGCAGCTTCGCAGACCTTTTTTCTAGGGACCAGGCTATGGACTATTTAGGGTTTCTCTCAGCTTTAAGAACCTAAATGTCTTATACCTGTGCTTCATAATCACCTATGCATGTTGGCAGCTTTCCAATTTGTAATAAGACTAAACTCTTGGTTGTTTCCTCTGGAGAAATAATTCCTCATCTGGGGGTGATGGATCCCACTCTTTAGGTAGTAATACCCTAAATAGTGGATCATCCATTAGATTTATGCTTTCCTATGAGCACTCAGCCCCTTAGAGAGAGGCTGCATTCTGGAGCTCTGCTGCAGGGGAGGCTAAAGAGCCACATACACCTGCAATCAGTGCCTGCTGGTTGGGAATGTGTCCTGGCCACACAGGAAGGAAGTGAAGCTTCTTGCCATGTGGGTGTTTACATCTCAGTCCTCAGCTTTCTTTGTAAATCTTTCTGTGTGCTGGGAAACTCCAGGAACTCTGCCTGCTTTTCTCTATACTGGACATCTCCTCCATATGCTCATACTTTTGGAGTTCTTTGCATCCTGAAGCTCGTGACCTAGAAGCCTCATAAGACAAAATAACTAGCAGTGACCTTGGGATTAGAATTCTCAGTCTGTTCGTGGCTCTGCCATTAACTGAGGAATTAACTGTGGGACTCTCGGCCTCAATTATAACATAGGAATAAGAACTCCTATTTCTTGTCTTATTGGATTATTTTTATTTAACAAATATGCACCGAGCACCTGTTACGTGCCACTCCCTGTCCTGAGCTCGGTGGATACAATGAATGGAACAGAGATGATTCTCTGTCTTGATGAAGCTGACAGTCCAGGGTAGTTTGAGAATCAAATCAGAAAGTATCTGAACACCTTCTGTTAACTACAGAGTGCTCTACTGACACACTCTTCCTATTGCTTTTGCTTGCTATCAACAATCTTGACCTAGAGAGCAGTGAATCATTTGAAAACTCGTTGTCACACAGCTCCCTTCTCAGAGTGCAGCAGTGCCCTTGTGACACAGTGAGTGTAGACTCTCCTGGGGTCACAGGGTAGAGTCCCCAACTCTCTCCCAGCCTTGACTGAACTCGTGAGGTCTCTTGGGCTCTAGCAACACCCTTCACCTTGCATGCATTTTTTTTCCCACAATGCCCTGAGTCTTTGAGGAAAATTGCCTCACCCAAACAAGCAGGTCAAGATTTCCATTTGATCTTATTGCTTCATGGGGCCCTAAATTCCCAGAGCCATAAGTTACATATAGAAAGTAAATTAGTATTAGTAATGGGGAGCTGGGAGGCCCTCATCTCCCATTTTCCACTCTTATACCCTTTTTCTCTCCCTGTCTCTTATCCCCTTTTCCTCTCCAGGTCCCCTGCTTGAGTTGGGTTCATATCTGGGTGAGGAGCATCAGTGGATGGGCTACAGCTGGGAATCAGTGGCCCAGTGGTTCCAACTGCTCAGAGGACTTCAGGCCAGAAACTGGAGCTCTTCCTTATTCCAAGGGTTTAGAAATATAAATTGTTGACTGTACTCCTTTCAGTTACAGAAATACTCGCCCTTCTTACTGGGTGGCTTTAAATGGACATTGAGGCTTTCAGACAAGACTTGCATGTTGAGGGTCTATGTTCACTCGGGGGAGGGTATGTGTGTGTGGAGGTCACTAAAATCTGCATTTTTATTGAAGAACATGTCAGAGCTATTTCTGTTCTGTGATAATTATTCAGAAAGCTCATTTTTCTGGACAGAGTGAAAAAGGCAGGAAAAGGAGGAATTCGTGATTAGGGATTTTGAATTCTTCTCTCTCATTTCTGAGAAAATTGAAAAATGTGTCTGTTCTCGGTTAAAGAAGACATGTTGCTCACTCCTGTAATGCCAGCACTCTGGGAGGCCAAGATGGTGGATCACCTGAGGTCAGGAGTTCAAGACCAGCCTGGCCAACATGGTGAATCCATGTCTCTACTAAAAAAAAAAAAAAAAAAAAAAAAATTAGCTGGGCGTGGTGGTGCACGCCTGTGATCTCAGCTACTTGGGAGGCTGAGGAAGGAGAATTGCTTGAGCTCGGGAGGTGGAGGTTGTGGTGAGCCGAGATCGGGCCACTACACTCCAGCCTGGGCAACAGAGCAAGATTCCGTCTCAAAAAAACAAAACAAAACAAAAAACCCATGGGAAATGTTCATGTGCAAAAAAATTTCAGGCAGCTGCATGCAGACATTCTCTGAATATCAGCAGTGTCCTGAAGGTGGAGTCAGGTGCTTTGAGGACTTCCTCCACCTCAGCCGAGGGCCCCTCTCTCCTTCCAGATGCTCAGCCCCAAAGCTATGCTGCTGCTTCTGACCCCTGTCTTTCTCTCATGCCACACATCACACATCCAGCCAGCCAGGAAATCCTACTGACTCCCTTTATCAAGGCACATCTAGCACCCACCCACTTGTTCCATCTTCTACTGTATGCCACAGCTGTGACCTGAGCTGTCATCACTTCTCTCCAGAATGATTGCAGTAGCCTTCTGGCTGGTCTCCCTACTTCTACCCTTCTACCCTACACTCTGTTTTAAAAGCCACAGCCAGAGTCATCCAGTAAAGCAGAAGTCACATGGATTTATTAAGTTTGTCGCCTTGTAAGCCCTTCCATTAAAAAAAAATTAAAAACTACTTGTATTTTCCACTGATCACTGGACTATCCTGACAGACTGTGCAGCGCCTGCTTATGCTTTGTTTAGCAGCATTAACCATTCCAGCTTTTGGGTTAGGGTTTACTTCTTTTATTTATTCTTAAAGACAGAAAATTTCTAGAAATGAGGTAATAGCAGAAATAGGTTGAGGTTTCTTCGAGGTTGTTAATTTTTACTTCCTGTTACCTAAACTGGGCCTGTGGTTCTCCTGAGAAACCCAGAGCAGTGATTTTAGCAGAACTCTGCCAGGGTTAGGTCCAAGGGATCCATCTAAGTCTGTATAAGAAGTCGGTTGGGGAAAAACCTAAGAGCCCACACAAAGTCTGCTGGAAATAAATGAGTCTTGGATGAGCTTCATTAATCTGCAAACATTCCCTGCATTTTCCCCCTCACCCATGGTCTTTTCCTTCAAGGGATTTTTGGCCAATCAAGTTCCTAGATCTTTATAATGCAAATGTGATCTGAATAATGGGTGGTGATATTGAGGACAGGAAATAATTATTAAGCGCTGTTTCGGTGCCAGACACTGTTCTAAAAATTTTATATCCATTCATTTATTCACACATTCAACAAATATATTTTGAGTATGTGAATCCAAAATTATCTGAGATGGGTCTCTATCAATTTAGAAAGTTTATTTTGCCAAGGTTAAGGACGCATCTGTGACACAGCCCCAGGAGGTCCTAATGACAGGTGCCCAATGGTGGCTGGGGCACAGCTTGGTTTTATACATTTCAGGGAGGCATGAGACATGTAGGATAAACATTGGTTCTGTCCGGAAAAGCCGGACAACTCAAAATGGGGGCTTCTAGGTCACAGGTAGATAAGAGGCAAAAGGCTGCATCCTTTTGGGTCTTTGATCAGCCTTTCACTGAAGACACAGTTTACATATGAGAGGGGGTAGAGGAGGAATAGTCATTTATGCCTTAGTCTGACTCAGTGAATCTGCATTTTTACATAAACAATAGGGCAGAGAAAGCAATTGGATATGCATTTGTCTCAGGTGAGCAGAGGAATGACCTTGAGTTCTGTCTGTCCTTTGTTCAGCACCTATGAAGATAAACTATCAATTTGTGTTGCCAGGGTGAAATTCAACAGAAACGGTTTAAGGCAAAGATCTTGAGGCCCACAAGGAATTTCCTTGAAGGCAAATTGTGAGGGAGGTATATCGTTAAAAGATTTTTTTGTAGCTACCTTATTTAGGATTAAAATGGGAGGCAGGTTTGCCTGATGCAGTTCACAGCTTGGCTTTTCTCTTTCACTTAGTGATTTGGGGGTCCTGAGACACATTTTCCTTTTCCAACTACCTATTACACACATGAATAAACAAAAAAGAAAAATAAATCCCTGCTCTCCAGAGCTTATAGTCTAGCACAGGGAGACAAAACATATATTATAATCACATGAATAAGTAAATTGTATTGTATGTTAGGAGGTGATGGGGCAGGGCTAAGGAAAGGAATTGAGAGCAGGGATTATAATTTTAAATAATTGCAATCCAGGTAGACCTCACTGAGGAATGGTCCAAGTATTCCTCACTGAGGATGTGACATTTAAGCAGAGGTGATAAGAAAGTTATTCCTGTGGGTACCTGGGGGGACAGTGAGAAGAACCAGCCAGTGTGTGGTCTCTAAGGGGAGCAACTTGTATTCTCTAGGGACAGCAAAGAGCCCTGTGGCTGGAGTAGAGGAAAGAGGGGAATAAAAGGGATGAGATATAAGGGTGGACAGAGGCCATGAAGGGCCTAAGGGGCCACTCTAGGGGTTTGACTTTCTCTCCAAATCAAGTAGGATCAAGTAGGGAGCATCCGGAGGACTTAAAAAATGAGCTGACTTAATGCAACTTATATTTTACAAGATCTCTATGACTGCTGAGTTGAGATGGACTGTGGAGTGTGGAATACTGGGAAGATAAATAAGCAACAAGGAGGAAGGGGCCCCAGGTGGGGAAGAACAAATTGTGGGTACAATGACCTTATTCCACACATAGCCCCCTTCAGCGGGATCCTAAAAAACTTCCCTCCAGCCCCTGCATCTTTGCAGATAGTCCCTTCTCTGCTGTGCTGCCCACTGCAACCTTGCAACAATTTTTTATATTTTCTCTAATAAATCTGCCTTTTTAACCTACAACTGTCTTGGTAAATTCCTTTACACCTGCAACGTCAGCCCTGGCCAGTTATACCCATGACATAGGGTGGAAGAGTGGAAGTCCAGAGAGCAGTCTGGAGGCAATTGCAATAATTCTAGGGAGAGATGATGTTAGCTCAGCAGAGGAAGTGAAAAAGGTTTAGATGCCACATATGGTTTAAATGTAGCACCAATCAGACTTCTTGACGTAGTGAATCTGTGACATGAGAGAAAGTGAAGAGTTAAAAATGACTACCAGGTTCTGGCCTGAGCTCCTGGAAGGATGGAGTTGCCCGTTACTGAGAGGGAGAAGGATACTGGTGAGGAGACATTTGGAGGAACATGAGGAGTCCAGTTTGGGACATGTTAAGCTTGTTGGTGTCTCGTGGAGTGAGCAGTGGAACAGGTGAGTCTGGGATTCAGGGAAGAGGCTTGACTGAAGGTGTACATTTAGAAGTCTTTGGTACACAAGTGGTAGTTAAAACCTTGAGCCTGGATGAGCCCACTGAGGAAATGTGAGCACACACAGAGGAGGACCAAGGACAGGGCCCTGGAAACTCCAATGTCAGGAGTCTCAGAGAAGATGAGAGTGAGAAGGAGCAGTCAGTGGAAAAGGTCAAAGAAGGCCAACGTGGTGCTGTTGCACAAGCCAAGGAAAGGGAACGCCTCAAAAAGCAAGCAAAGATCGGCTGCATCCAATGTTGCTGTGGCTCAAGTAAGAGCACGGCTGAAAATCAACCTTTGGGTTTAGCAATGTGGAGTCACTAGTGACTTGGACGACAACTCTTTATGTGGACTAATGAGCATGAAAGTCTCAGTTTGAGTCTCTTTAAAGGAAATTAGGAGGAGAAGAACTGGAGACAGTGAATACATCAACACACTAATGAGGGGGTGGAAGGCAGAGGAAGTGGAATCAAAGGAAGCTAAAAACTATTTTTTTTTAAATAATGGGACAAATAACATCCTGTGTGGATGCCAATGAGAATGATGCAATAGAGAGGGAAAAACTAACACCATAGGAGAAGAAAGGAAGCGCTCTTTAAACAATGTCTTTGAGTAGTTGAAAGAGGGTAAGACCCAGCCACTTTAGGTGATTGAAGGGGTGGACCTCATCACAGTCTACTGGGCTGCCATAGCAAAGTACCACAGACTGGGTGATTTAGGCAACAGAAATTCATTCTCTTACAGTTCTGGAGGCTGAACGTCCAAGATCAAGGTGTGAGCAGGGTTGGTTCTTTCTAAGAGCTGTAAGGCAGAATCTGTTCCATGCTGCTCTCCTGGTTTCTAGTGCTTGCTGGTAATCTTCAGTGTTCCTTGGCTCATCGGTGCATCATTTTGATCTCAGCCTTCATCTTAATATGGAATTCTCCCTGTGTGCATGTCTGTGAATACACTTTTCCTCTTTTTAAGGATCAGTCATATTGATTTATGAGCCCACCCTCCTCCAGTATAACCTCATCTTAACTAACTACATCTGCAAATACCTCGTTTCCAAACAAGGACACATCCTGAGGCACTGGGGACTAAGACTTTAACCTATGAATTTTTGGAGTAGACAATACAACCCATAACGGCTCTAGATAGGAGACGGGGAATTTGTCTTTAGTAATAAAAAGGAAAGCAGAGGATTTGTTTGAACATACTGGCAGCTTTATGGGTATATTTGTGAGGGTCCATAGAAATGTTCATCTAATTGTTTCCATTCCCTCAGAGATGAGGAAAGCAAGGCCAGTTGCCCAGGGTGTGGACAGTGGCAGATTGAAAAGAGGGGAAGCTGTAAAAACGTTTCTAGCAGGTGGGAGAGTAAGTAGAATAAGATAATACAATATGGTAGCCAGGTAACCTTAAGGGCATACCTGTGGTCCTGGGTCCTATATTTAAATCAGGGCAGTTTGCGTGGTCATGGGTTTTTCTCAAGCTCCTCTCAGTTGCATGGTGGCAGGCAGAGAGTTAAGAGAGTTTTGATTAACTAGGGTGGTGGTTTTGGAAAGCGGGTATAGCACACAGAAGGAAGGAGAGGCAAGGGAGTTGAGTGTAACGACAAGGAAGTTGTAGTGATAGACCCTCAAGAAAACATTAGATAAGAGGGAAGAAAGGACCCTATGTGGAGATACTATGATTACACCGATTTTACAGGTGTGTTAAAGTCACGCACAGAGGTTTGACCAGTGGCAGAGCCAGAATCCAAACCCAGACAGTGTGGCTCAAGGCACATAGAGCTCTATGAGACAGACACAGGATCAGGAAGGTGGGAGGATGGAGGCAGGAAAGACAGGGCATCAGATTAGAGTTACAAAACTGATTCCTTCTGCTGACTCCCCGAATAACCTTAAGGAAGGCATTCCTGTTCCCTGTCATATGATATTCCATGACTGCAATGATTTCTCTCTCATCTTTGGAGAAGGATCATTTTAATTTTACCAACCTCCCATCCTCCTTTTCTTTCTTTTCTTAAACGTACACAATGTTTCACTATTCACAAAATCTTTTACGTTCATTTTCAGACTATGTCCACAACCACCTTGTGATAGCAGTTATTTTTATTCCTACTTTCAAGATCAGACAATGTGGCTTGGGATAGTGAAGAGATGAACACAAAAGCTGGTTAATAGTAGACCTTGACTTCAAGTCTAAATTTTTAACTCTAAATTCAATTCTCTTTCAATTTCCTAAAATGCTTTCTTGTAAAAATAGTGTTTTCCTGAGATTGAAATAGGTGAATTGGAGAGCAGGTATACCCCTGAGAATGAAGGAGTTTGTACTAGATTAGCACTCTTCTGAGATTCTGCAGAATAAATTCCATCAGTGATTGTGATGTTAGAGTAAACGACTGCTCACACGCTTTCCACCTTTGACTCTAGGATATGTCAGGAAATAAATGTCTACATTAACAAAAGAAAGCCTTGATTAGAATATTTACATCATGTTTAGTATGGCACGTGAATTTGTCTTATTTGTTCTTGGGGCTGTTTTCTATATAAACAAAAATGCTTCTAAAATATTTGGTAAGCCTCCTTAGAAAAGTGTATTAATTTGAACATTTGTTCATTAATTCATCAAACTTTTATTAATCCCTTGTATGTGCCTGGAATCGTTCTGGTGTTGTATCTTTGTCTTTAGGAAGTTCGTAATTCATCAGTTAAGAGAGATCTATAAATAAACATTCACCCTATAAATGCTGTAGGAGAAATATGTACTAAGTGTGAAGGAACATAGAGCTGTGACTGAGCATCCACCTGGGCAGTGAGAGGAGGGCTTCAAGTTGGAGGTGACACTATAGTTTCTTAGGAGAGTTTTCCTGGTAGTGCAGGAGAACGATCACACAGCTACCACAGCTCTCCTGAGACTGGTCCTGGTGTGACCACACACCTGGAATGACAAAGCCTATACTACACTCATACTTTAAGGCAAACAATGAGCACAACGATTCTCTTAGCTCTGAGAAGCCATGAGATTCAAGAGATAGACACTGTGACCAACATGATGAGGGACAGGAAAGAGGGCGTGAGCAGGCAGCATTGAGGCTTCATCTGCGCTTCTAGGATGAGACAGTAACTCTACCCAGGCTTGTAGTCAATCTTGCGTTTCTGCAGTCAATAGAAAAAAACGAGGTCTTCCTGTTTCAGAGGGAAGTACAGAGGACTGGCATGGAGAAGACTTGACCAATGACCTACACACTGCTAGATTCTTGGCCCACAACTTCTCCTTCCTCAGCCACAGCTTATACATATGGAGCTGATATAGTCTCTGGTAATGAGTTTATGGATGGCTTTTTCTTTGCATTCTGTTATCTGTACTTTCTGAGACACTGATTACCACCTGCAGAGGTCTGTTTTGCAAACCCTGACTTAACGACCAGATGAATAAATGCACTTACACACACTAGAATACAGTGAATTTGAGTGGGCTAGGGATGGTCATCAGCTGCTTTTAGAGGGCAATTTTCCCTAACCAACCACGACTCCCTGTTCTTCCTTGCATTTCTTTAGTATAGATTTAATAACAGAAGTTCTAAGTTAACACACTTGTGGATAATTAATATTGTTAAAAGAGTGGTTTTACGAATGAAAGAAGGTTTTAGTTCTGGGGCCCAGAGCAAACACCATTAATGGGTAATTCCCCTTCCACCTTCCCCTGAGAGGACCACCCAGCACAAAGTTTACCTGAGTAAACAGTTAGAGACAAAGGGATGTGGGGTAAACAGACTTAACTGGGGAAGCTTTTATTATCCTAATCTTTTACCCTATGACTTAAAATTCTAACATAATGAACTGGCTGGCTTTAGCCCATTCTATTAAAACCTTTTGGCCTTTCAAAAGGTTTGAGACTACAATCTTCTAACTTACCTTAATATTTCCCTAATATTTTGCCAGTCACCCTGAGTGAATCCCAACAACTTTCCATATTTGCCACAATGAAAATGTTTTAGTTAACCTTGAAATGTTAACATATTAATGAACCTCAAAAAGTGAAAATATAGGGATTTAAGTAATGGCTTGTAAGTAAATGGCTTCTAAGACCCATTCTAAGTTGAAATCTGATTTTAAAGAGGAAGCAGTAGAAATAGAGGGAAAAAGAGAAGAGCGAATGACTTTTGATGAGTGTAATACACTCTTTGAATGCCTTTTCATAGTGGCTGTAATTTATTAAGCTTCAGGTGTTGTGGAAAACACTTAACTTAATATTGAGGTTAACTATGCACACATAAACACCAGGGGCTAGTCTTTTAAACACATATATTCATCTCAGAATAAGGAAAGGCAACACAGTGAAATATTTAAAGTTTTTTTTTTTTTTGTCTTTGGATTATGTTTGGGTTCATGTATTTCCCAAGCGTCTCTGAGCCCAGTGCTAATAAAATTTAAAGCTTCTCTACATGTGAACTTCAGCAGAATACTTCCCTAGACCTGGAGTCTCAAGACCCATAGTAGTGCTGTTGGTCTTCACCTCAAACTCCCTTCACAGAGCCCAGCAGCAAACCGCATGACTGAGTGCAACAGGACAGTGCCTCCTAGTGCTGGGACCCCAGAGGCGGGGATGTACCTGTGACAGACAAGAAAAGCTGGAACCCCTCCACACCCCATACCTAGGTCTGGCCACAGGCACAACTCATGGCCTGGAGCACACCCCATTCCTCCACTACAGGACTGGAGTCAGATTTTGGTAACGAAAGAACGCTCTCAGATGGCCTTGAAAGCAATCTCTAATACAAAGTTGACCATGTTACCAAGCATTGCTAAATATTTAAAAAAACAAATATTGAGAAAGAAAGGAACAAAACTTAACAGAAAATAGTACCTGAGGAAAGAGAAAATTCAGTAAATAAAATGTAGAAACTATGATTAATATTTATATTTATAAAATAAGAACAAGCTTTTATGAAAAACTACCAATTAAAGATCTTAGAAATGAAAAAAAAAAGCTAGTTGAAAAGAAAAAGTCAGTAAGTGGTCTGCAAAGGCTCATCGGATATACATAAAGAGAAAGGTCATGTGCTGCAAGACTGAATGGAGTGATGCTGTCGGTATTTAAAACAGAAGGACCAAGAGATAGAACATACGGGAAAAGTTAAGACATTCAGAGGACAGGGTGGAAAATTCCAGTATCTGTAATAATAAGAGTACAAGATGGAGAGAAGAGACAAAATGAATGAGAGAAAAAGTAAAGACATAATATAAGAAAAAATCCTAGTGCCAGAATTTTTAGATTGAAAGGGCATACCAGGTTTCTAAGCAGAATGAGTGGGAAGAAAAAAATCAGCCCTAGACATGTTCTGGTCAAATTTTGGAAAATGAAAGGAAAAAAAATATAAAAGCTTCTAGAAGGAAACCAAAGATTATGTACAAAGGAGAGAGAACAGGACAATAATAAACAACAAGCTTCTGGTTGGCAATAATGGCTTCAAGAGAGTATAGTACCTTCAATGTGATGAAGGGAAATAATTTTGAACCCAGAATTCTGTGCTGACTCTGAAATGATCATTGAAATGTAAGATCAAAGTAAAAACGTTTCAGGCAGACGAAAGTCTGCCCAGTTCTCACTATAAGAATTCCTGAAAGCTCTAATCTTTAAACTGAAAAAGGAATACAAGGGGAATTCATAGGAGAGAGAAGCATTCTTGAATAAAGAAAGAAAATTTAAAATTAAATCTAAATAATTGCTGGACTATAAAAAATCAATATTACGCTAGATCCTAAACCCCAAATGATCCCTATGTAGGATGTGGGAAGTAGGAAGCTATTGTTTTTGTTATTATAAACAGAGGAGAATATAGATAGCTTAATTTCAGATATACAGAAAATATGTTTATTGTGTTGTTTGGACTATAGCAATAAGTGTGAACTGCTTTTGGAGTTTGAAAGGAAAATCAGCAAGCTATGAATAAGAAGAAAAAGAAAAGAATCCTTCATTAAAACGGGAATAACATTCTTAGCGAACCCCTCAATTGCTGAATAATTCCTTAATTTCCTTCTAACATCTGTTTCTTGACTATCTAAATAAGAGTAAGAATGGGTAATGTTTATCAGGCTTAATGCCCAGTCCCTACTCCACATTAATTAATAAGAATTTCTGGCCTAGTATGGTGGCTTATGCTTGCAATTCCAGCACTTTGGGAAGCCAAGGCAGGAAGACAGCTTGAAATCGAGAGCTCAAGACCAGCCTGAGAAACACAGTGCGAGACCCTGTCTCTACAAAAAACAAAAATAAATTAGCCGGGCATGGTGATGTGTGCTTGTAGTCCCAGCTACTCAAGAGGCGGAGGCAGGAGGATCACTTGAGCCCAGGAGTTCAAAGTTGCAGTGAGCCATGATCGTTCCACTGTACTCCAGTCTGGGCAACAAAGCAACACCCTATCCCTAAGGAAAAAAAAAAAAAAATCTCTGGGGGTGGGACCCAAGCATTAACACGTTTTAAAACTCTCCAGGTGAGTCCAAGGTAAAGCTGGGTTTGCTAACCAGAAGAATAGAGAACAGGTCCTTCAAGGGAAAAGGTCTTATTTCAGGTGAGACTAGATGGCAGAGTGACAGTGGGAGGGTCCCCGTACCTGCAGATATTCCTTTCAAAGTCTCACATCTCTGAGTTTTGAGAGTTGGTATGCAGGAGCTCTGCAGGTCCTGCCAGAGCCGAGGAACCCCAATTCTGTAAGACAAGTCTCAGAAAAAATAGAATCCACTTCTCTTTTCTAAAATGTACCATGTGGGACCCACGTGAGTGCAGAACTCACCTGTTTCTGGTCGTCGGAACTGGTACCCACCCTGCTGCTCTGTTTGTGCAGTTGTAGCCAAACATGGGCCCCTTCTCATTAGGAAATTGTTAGGCATTTGCCCGCAGCCATGGGTCAAAAATCCCATGAAGACCTTCTTGATTTACAATGATGGTTGGGGCCCTTGCTCCCTGCTGCTGGTCTCAGGGCCAAGCCTTGCCCAGCCTGAAGTTCCTTCTCTTCTCCTCCCTGCCTGTTCAGGATCTACTGAGCTGCTCTGGGAAGATATCACTTCTTTCTCTGAACTTCTGGTCTCTTTTTTTCCTGCCTTCCATTATTATTTAAACATTTGCTCTCTTGGCTCCTAAGTAGATGGCCCCTCTTATCTGGCATTTCTTTTGAAATTCCCTGTATTAGTCCATTTTCACACTTCTATAAAGAAATGCCCTAGACTGGATAATTTATAAAGGTAAGAGGTTTATTTGGCTCCCAGTTCCACATGGTCAAGGAGGCCTCACAATACTTACAATCAGAGTGGAAGACGAAGGGGAAGCAAGGAACTTCTTCACAAGGCAGCAGGAGAGAGATGAGCAAAGGAGAAACTTCCAGACACATACAAAGCCATCAGATCCCCTGAGAACTCACTGGCTGTCATGATAGCAGCATGAGGGAAAACTGCCCCCATGATCCAATCACCTCCTTCCCTTGACATGTGGGGATTACAATTCAAAATGAGATTTGGATGGGGCACAGAGACAAACCATATCACTCCCCCAAACACTTGTTAGTTTCTAAAGTCCAGTATAATGAAGAAGCATTTAAACCCACAGTCTCAGCATGTGTTCCCACTAGAACCACCAACGTGTGCATCAGTCTCCTGAACAATTCACTTCTTTTCTCTTTGCTGATATTCATATTCTGTCAGACAACTTAGGTGCAATTTGTGTCTGACATGATGAAATTCACATGCCTTTACATGGCATGAGCCCTTTCCCATCCAGCACTCATCAGCCTCATGAAACACCACACTCTGCCTTCCAGTTAAAGTCGATTTTCCAGCCGCCTCTCTATGGCTCTGTATTTTTGCTGGGAGAACGTGCCACTCAACCTAATTCTCCATTCATCATCTCTGGAAGCCTTCGTGGACTCCCCACTCAGAGCTGAGTTCTCCTACCTCTGTGTTCCCTCACTATGGTGTTTCTCCTTCATGGCACAGTCATCACTGTGGTAGTTTCTGTTGTTAAGCCACAGGGAACTAGAAAACAGAGGAAAAGTCTCTGTCTTCATGAATGACCAGCACAGTGCCTAATGAAGATAAATATTTATTAGCAGAATGAATGAATCAATGATTGATTGATTCTTAGATGACTAAAGTCTAAGACTCCAGTTGACAAAGGAAAGCAAAGATCTTGAGCTGGGCTAAAAACCAGAGTTTAACAAGAAAATTTGTTAAAATGCCTACTCCCAATTATGAGACCTCAGCTCAAAAGATTCAGATTCAGCAGGACCAAGGCCTGGCAATATGCGTTTTTAAAAGCCTCCCAGTCGAACCTAATTGATCAGCTCTGGTGACCTGCTGATGACTTGGGGATTCTTCTTTGGAAAAGCCTGTGCTTTTGCCTTTCTTCCAGGGCTCAGGGACAGGAACAACGTGGCACGTCACTCAATCTGTTTGGCTCCTCACTCTCTAGGGAGGCTGAAGAGGCCATTTGCTTCTCTAGCATTCTGACCCTGCGTAAGGAAAACCATTTACAGCCTGAAGCCCTCTGAGGGCTGGGCCCTAGGCCAGACGGAATGCAAGCAGAATGCTAGAGCAGAATGTAGAATGCTAGAGCAGAATCCTATGCTCAAGCAGAATGCAGAGCCATGGAGCCTAACCTCACAGCAGATCTGCATTTTGGCTAACTTCTAAATCCAACAGGAATTGAGGAAAATAGAGCAACATTTTGCTATTAGGGTCCTGTCATTCCATTACTGCCTAATGTGACTGACAACCCTGGTATGAGCAGTCTGCGTTTCAGCCTCCGTCTTCTTCTAAATGAGTATTGACTCAGTGCTTTCCTTTAATTAATATTCATTGGGATAAAAAGTTGTACTCATTCACTTTTAATCATATCCTTCTTGCATAAACAGGCTTTTAATAACAGATCTTTTAGGGCGAAAACACAAGCTCTCTGCTCCCAACTTTGTCTGATGCCAGGAAAGCTGCCTCTGCTATTGATAAAGGGACTTCAATTTGTTACTTGGTGCAGTGGAAGGAGCCGTGGGTGGAAAGTTAGCCCTTCTAACTTTTAGCTCCAGCTCTGCCAAAGCTATTGGAGGTTCTTGGGCTAACCCCTTTCTCCCCCATGCTTCAGCTTTTGTGTCCGAAAAATGGTGATTGAACCAGATCAATGGTTCTCATCCATTGGTGTATATTGGGATTACTTAGGGAAATTGTTTGAAAATACCAAAGACCAGGTCACATTTCAGACTGATTACATGAAAATCTCTATGAGTAGGACCGAGGCACCACTATTTTAAAAAAGATTTCCAGATAAAAATTTTAAATACTGACTACTTCAGGATTGATAACCGCTGACATGGGCATCATTCTCACCAGAACTTGGAGTTGCTTGTGGCTGCTGCTTGGGTTTCAGATCACACAGGGCTCAGGAAAGAGGCTGGGATAGGCCTCACACAACAGCTCAGCTCTGCTCTGTGCTCTTCTGTGCTGAGGGCTCACCACCTGCGTTGGGCTTAGTGGTGCACTCTGAGAGAGGAGAGGAGGGAATTATATTTGCTGAGGACTGGTTGTGTGTCAGACACATTCAACATTTCATCTGTCAGCCATTGGATATGTATATTTCATGTCTGCTATGATCCAGTATGGGGGATTTAATAGTGGTAAGTGAGGCAGTTTCTGCCCTCATGGCACTTAAGAAATAGTAAGGGAGAAAGACTTTATTTTTATTTTATTTTACTTTTTTTGGAGATGGAGTTTCATTCTTGTCACCCAGTCTGGAGTGCAGTGATGTGATCCCAACTCACTGAAACCTCTACCTCCCGGGTTCAAGTGATTCTCCTGCCTCAGCCTCCCGAGTAGCTGGGATTACAAGTGTGCGTCACCACGCCCAGCTAATTTTTGTATTTTCAGTAGAGATGGGGCTTCACCCACCATGTTGGCCAGGCTGGTCTTGAACGCCCGATCTCAGGTGATCCACCCATCTTGGCCTCCCAAAGTGCTGGGATTACAGGGGAGAGTCACTGCGACAGGCCGGGAGACTTTAAACTGGTAATTGACAATTACACAAGTTTAAGGAGATGTGAAGGAAAAGTACAGGTTGCTATCAGAGCACAGAAGAGTTGCAGAGGAATGTTTGTGAAGGAAACCTTCTTTAGGAAGCAGTGTTTAAGACCTAAGGCCAGAGGACAAGAAGTTCTTTCAGTTAATAGCTGGGGAGGAGCTTTTGAGTCAGAGAACGCTCCTACAAGGCAGATGTTATCACTTCTATTTTACAGAAGAGCAAACAGGCCCAGAGAAGCTCAGTGCTTTTCCTGAAGTCCAGAGAAACCACTCCAGCTACTTTCAGCCTTGAGGGATATTAGAAACCACTGAAATCACATGTGGGGCTGAAATACACAAAATGACTTTGGCTGCAGCTGGGCAGGGTCAGAATAAGCTTGAAATGGGGAAAGAATGAAAAGGCAGCCTAGAGGCAGAAAAGGCCATCTGCTAGGCTGCACAAAGGGCCACGTGTGGTCCTGGAAAGCCCATCATGGTGTCCAACAGGAGTTCAGGATAGGAAGGAGTTCTTTGTGAGGCGGGTGGTATGACAAAAGGAAGGGTTCGACAGCCGGGATAGCTGCATAATCCCAGCAGGTGGTCAGAGCAGGGCAATCTTCCAGCTAGCAGCAGGTTTCCCATTAGCCTAGGATTCAGACTCTGAGAAAAGCTAAACAATGCCTTGCCAAGCAGGCTGGACAAGGCCATCATGCAGCTCTCCTAGGGAGTGAGGTGAGCACCATGTCTTGATGTCTGGGTGGAGTTTAGATGTGACTGACACAAGAGGTCAGAGCCAGTTCGGTGCTCGGAGAACTTGATGCTGAGGTCCAGAGCTTGGGCCTGAGGTGGTTTAAGTGTCTCAGCCTAAGGATAGAATCAGGGCCGAAGGTTGTATCCAGCCTTATCCTAAGGGAGGGTCCTACAGTTCCAGCAGTCGGGGGAGCAGGTATGCAGAGGTGGGAGGCAGGTACAGCTTGACCGTCCATTCTAATGGTTCTCAGTGGGTGTGAGATTCTCCTTTCCACAAAGAAACTACTTCAGCATATCTGGGGTGGAGAATGGATATCTTGACAGAGTTCTACTGATGATTCTAATGCAAATTTCTAGTTGAGAATAACTGATCTAAACCAACATTTCCAGTTTTCAGATGAAACTGGCCTGGAGAGAAGTGACTTGTCTAAGGTCATATGAAGATCAGAGTCAGAAATGGGATTAAAACTCTATTTTCTTCCTTCCCAGTTCAGTGTACCTTAATGATTTTGTTAGAAATTAACACCACAGCAGTAAAAATAGCTCCTAAAATGCACTTGCCATTCACAGGTATTTCCATGCTATTGGTATCATCTGATCTTCACAACAGGGATTATTTATGCCCAGGTAAGGGGTAAGCAAACAGAGGCTGTGTGAAGTGAAATGATTTGCTTGCCCAAGATCATACGGCTGGGCTGGAACAAGAACTTATTCCTCTTTCCTAGTCCTGAGATCTTTTTCCTGCTTCAAGCATCAGATTATAAAGCTAGACTTTAGGCTTTTCTCCCAAGAGGCAAGTCCTGATCTTTCTCAACCTGGATGGTCTAATGGCCTCTAGTCCATTTCCTGTGCCTGTCACCAGCAAGCCCTAATGGGGCACAGCAATAAGGCTAAAGGGGAGCCTTGTAATTAGTGGCCCAGAGGCAGAAGTGATGTTTGGACAACTGGTTGGCTGGCTGCAGTGCATCTGGCACCCCCAAGGACTCCAGAAACCAGAGCCAAAGTGCCAAGAACATCAAACTCAAGTGTCATCAAGGTCTGAGCTCAGCTGCTCCCTCAGCATTTGCAAAATGTCTTGCCCACACTCTGCCCCTCACATCTTCCCCTGGTCATTTTCAGGAGCAGATGAGCTGGGGTGACATGCAGCTGATCCCAGACTAGCTGGTTAATTATGTTGGCCTGTAATTAGTGTTTTGTATTCCTCACTCCTTGCCAACTCATGAAGTTAATGTATCATTTCTCTCTCTGCAGAAACTCCTTTGGGAGGGCTCTGAGGTGGTCACAAAATAAAACTCTCTGGCAGCGGCAGACTTTTAAAGATGTTCCATCTGCTGACTGTCCCATCATCCCAAGCCAACCCCTTACCATCATCCCTGATTCCTTTCTCTATCTCAAAGTCTGTACCAGCCATCAGGTCTTGCCAAGGGTCCCTCCTGAACATGTCTTGAAGGTACTTTTGTTTCTTCGTCTTTGTGCGCTTTGATTTGCTCAGCACTCACCACCTCTCACTTGGACCTCTTAGAATATTTTCATACGAATCTTCCTGTCCTGGTCCCGCAGGCATCTCCTCTGTAATACAGGGCAGAATAATCTGCCTAAACTGCCACTTTGGCCGTGTCCCTCTCCTACCTTAAGTCTAGCCGTTTGAGTTTGGCATATAATGCCCTCTGCAATACAGCTTGCTTATTTTTCTACCCTCTCTTCCACTCGGCTTTTATACTAATTCAGAACTGCTGTATTTACTCCCTGTTCTCTCCTGTACACATCCCAATACACATGTACATGCGCACACACACATGCCCTCTCACACATGGACACACACGTCATCCATCCATCCATCTGCTCCATGAGCAGGAGGACAGAAGAGGGGATAGGAAGGGGACCTAACTGCCTAGGGCAAACAGCCCAAGCACCAACACGAGGAAAGGGAGAATAGACTCATTCTATGTGGCCTGGAAGACAGAAACTGTGAGTTCATTTCAATGTGAAGAGTTATTACTCGACAACTGAAGTTGTCTGAACACAAGGTGGACTTCCCTGAGAAATAGTGAGTGTACTGCTGGGATCACTCAGTACAGCCTGTCTCTCTCAGATGCTGCAGGTGCAGTTATTGCTCTAGGTGTCATCTGGGAGTCAGTGGCTTTTGTGTGACATTCTGATTGCATGATTCTATGCATCTCTGACATAGAGTCCAGAGCAAATTCTGCTATTTCCAGAAAGACTTTCCTGTTTGAGGAAATCTCTCACCTCCCCAAACACTGGCACCCCCGTGTAATCTACTCATGACAGTGGATCACACAATCATAATTCACTCTGTTATCCCCTTTTCCTACCACCTTATGATAAGAGTCTGAGCCCAAGAGAGAGGAAGGGATTTGCCTAAAATCGCAGAAATGTTAAGGGAGCATCATTGGTGTCCCTAACCATTAGACATCCCTCACCCGTACACGCATACACTCCACACACTTCCCTAATATGCCCAGTCTCCACCAGACACTGAGAGCTTTGCCATGCACAATACCATTCTCAAATTGCTTCCAGCATTCAGCGGAGTCACATGTGCTCTCATTTAACTACCTGAGCCTGATGGCGAAGAAGAGCAGGAAAGTAATTTGATCAGTGTGGGGAGGCCGCCTGACCTTCTGCTCACTAAGCAGAGCCCCAGCCTAGGCTGAGGGTTGGATGGGAGCTAAGAGCTTGCCGTTTCCTCAACGTGTCTCATTCCCTGAGTGCTGCTCAGAGTTGTAGGCATCCTAAATTATACGGCCTCTAAAAGCAAGCTGGCGACTTCATCTGAGGCAGCATCTAAAAGCAGAAATCATTTCCAGCAGTGGAGGACGACTGCTGGCATTGGATTCATTGAAGAATGTGCGTTGTTTTTTTTTTGTTTTGAGATGGAGTCTTGCTCTGTCACCCAGGAAAGAGTACAGTGGTGCAATCTCGGCTCACTGCAACCTCTGCCTCCTGGGTTCAAGCAATTCTCTTCTCTCAGCCTCCAGAGTAGCTGGGATTACAGGTGTCTGCCACTGTGCCCAGCTACTTTTTGTATTTTTAGTACAGATGGGGTTTCACCATATTGATCAGGATGGTCTTAAACTCCTGACCTCATGATCCACCCACCTCGGCCTCCCAAAGTGCTGGGATTATAGGCATGAGCCACCGCACCCAGCCTCATTGAGGAATGTTAAGTCAGTTTGCATTGTGGGGACTTTCTGAGAGAGTTCAGAGGGAAATTATGATGCTGTATCCTTTCCCCTCACAGGCTGCAGGTATTAAGGTACCGCTCCACTGTGTGAGGCCTCTTACCACTTCCGGTGCAGACCACACGATGGGAAGGCGTCAAGCCTTCTATCTACAACTTGTAGTCCCCACAGCAACCTGAGAAGGGATGGTGCTGGGCACCCAGCATTTCAGGAAGTAGTTATTGAATAGTTGCTTAGAAAACAACTTACCTTAGCCTTTTGGGATTGATGTGGTATTAACAGAAGGAACATTAGTCTAACGATTAGGGACCCTAAGTGTGCTCCCTTACCAGTTCTGTGATTTTAGGCAAATCTCTTCTTCTCTCTTGGGTTCAGATTTTTGATCTGTGTGTGGGTGGCAGCTGGGTGGAGAGGGAGAAGGTAATGGGATTATAGGATCACCACCACTCTTCCATCCCATGTGAATATGCTATGGTGGTCTGAGTTTTCTGTTTCCGAGGTCAGTAAAATTTTTCCATAAAGGACCAGAGAGTTTGGGCTTTGTGGACCACATGGACTTTGTCACGGCTATTCAACACTGTCATTGTTGTGTGAAAGCAGCCATAGACAATAAGCAGATGAATAAGCCTGGGTTTGTTTCATTACAATGTTATTTATAAAGCAAGTGGAAAGCTGAACTTGGGTTGCTGACCCCTGGTTTGAAGATCTTGTTCTAGCCTCTTCTATCTATTCTCCACCCAATAGGGTTTTCTCGTTCAGGATGAGGTGAGCGGTGAAGACTCCATTCTAGACTAGTCTGTAGCCTACCTGTGGCAAGAAGCCTTATTTATCCTCTGCCAGAGTCAAAGGGTTCCAACTGTAGTAAGAGTTTTCTTAGACTATTTCAGAGTTCTGCTTAATTTAGAGACAAGAACCATGTGGTAAAAAAAGAAACAGCAGTTGACCATCTTCACTCCTGCCAGAGAAGTCCAGCTTTTCAAGACATCCCAAATTACTATGATAAGAGGAACATTTAGCCAATAACAAAAATGTTCAATCTTTTCAGTAACAAGATCTATAGAGAATATCTCAAGAGTTGGACACATTTGTCTCCTAAGCTTGGCATGCGAAGTCCTCTTGATTTAGCTTCAACAGCTTTTATACATCCTCCTATAACTACTACCAGGCATAGTATCCATTCTATCACTTCTTTTATTTATTTGTTTATTTTTTGAGGCAGAGTTTCGCTCTTGTCACCCAAGCTGGAGTGCAATGGAGTGATCTCAGCTCACTGCAGGCTCCGCCTCCTGGGTTCAAGTGATTCTCCTGCCTCAGCCTCCCAAGTAGCTGGGATTACAGGCATGTGCCACCACGCCCAGCTAATTTTTCATTTTAAGTAGAGACCGGATTTCTCCATGTTGGTCAGGCTGGTCATGAACTCCTGACTTCAGGTGACCCACCTGTCTAGGCCTCCCAAAGTGCTGGGATTACACCATGCCCGGCCCCATTCTATCATTTCTAAGCTTCAAGCAAGGTGATCAGCCTCTCTGTGCCTCACTTTTGTCAGTCAAATAAAATAATTTGTTTCAAGAGCTCTGCAAAACTCCTGGCATACAGTAGGCACTTGATAAATGCTGTGTATTAGATCCTTGTTCCATGAACAGTCCTCACACTCACTTGCCTCTCAGATAATGCCTTGGCTCACCTTCCTCCTGGCATGTCTGTGTTCTTCTCATTCTCAAAATTGAGCTCAAATATTGACTGGCCAGGAAAGTTTTCCTGATTGGTAAGAATAATCTTCCTGAGTTCCACTCACCCCTTAATTGAACCTCCTACTTCTACATATCACAGTTATTTTCTACTTTGTCATAGTCTGTTAGTACCTGATACTGTAAATATCGTAGGAGCAAACTATGTCTCCAGGTCTTTTCTGGATCCTCTCCAAGGTACTGAACCAAGGGCTTCAATATATAAAGGATTCTTGGTAAGTATTGGTTGAATTAATGAATCAAGTAAATCAAACAAAGCCTCCACAGCCAGATTGATTTTCCTTTCATTTTATATTCTTACACGTTGGTTTCATGAGGATGGAACTCTACTGTCAGTTTCTACAAGCCTCATTCATTTCCTCACAAGGGTTTTAGAACATATTGAACATAACTGACAGAAATGCGATTTTCGTGCAGGTTTCTCTTGAGCATGGGGGAATGGACTTTCTTGACAATTTGCATCCTATAAATATATCCATTTACACCACATCTAGGCCCAGACTGGAGGCTTTGTGTCCTGTTGCCTCCGAAGCAGCTGGAGCAGGTGGGCTTGGAGTTTAGGACTCTAGAGAGCATTTGTCAAATTTTGCTAATTAATCTGGGATTCCTCTCTCCCTCTGCCTGGCAGGGTGATGCCAATGGGCTGCAGCTAGTTATTTTACTGGAGAATTCCCATTGTAATTTTTTCTGTCATTAGTGAAAGAGGAGTCTGTGTGCATCAGCCACATCTTGTGCTGATACTTTACCCCAATTTAGAATACATATTTGCTCCTTCTTGATTTCAAATTTGTGGAGTTGAGTTTAACTTCAGGGAGATTTTGGTTCCCAGGCCTACAACACTTCCAAGTACTGGATAAATCACAGATTTTAGAAAATTGAAAAGGGACTTGGAGATTAAGGATTCAAAGGTCCTATGCATCAATCTCCCCCAACGTTTCTGAGAGAGGGTTGCGTGCCTTCCTTATACATTCTTCCAATGTTGGGATGTTTTATTACTATCTGAGGCAGTCCATTTTTTTCTTTATTATAACTATTATTCTCATTGATATTAATAGCAACATCAGCTTTCTTTCTCATGGTGGTTTATCTCCAATAAAGTATTTTCACATTCGTTTTCTTCAATTTTTCACAAAGTTACTGGGGAGTGGCCTGGGTCGCTCCTACCATAACTGCTTCACTGATGAGGAACATAGGCCCATCTGGCTCCCCACAGTGAATCTGGTACAGGGTCTTCTGACTCCACACATGAGACCCTTTAAAAAAGGAGTTCCTGGTCAGGCACACACTCCTGTAATCCCAGCACTTAGGGAGGCTGAGGTGGACGATTACCTGAGGTCGGGTGTTCAAGACCAGCCTGGCCAATATGGTGAAACCCTGTGTCTACAAAAATAAAAGATATTAGCCAGGCATGGTGGTCTGTGCCTGTAATCCCAGGTACTTGAGAGGCTGAGGCAGGAGAATCACTTGAACTCAGGAGGTGCAGGTTGCAGTGAGCCGAGATTGGACGACAGGGTGAGACTGAACGACGGAGTGAGACTCCGTCTAAAAAAAAAAAAAAAGAGTTCTCTTTTTAAAGATAGTAATTATTTTTACTTTCCAATTTTCAAATAATGGAATGTATTCTCTAAGAGGGTAGAGGGGAAATGAAATATTCTATCTACATGCTTTGAACTCACTCCCTGCCTTAGCACTCACTCTGTGCTAAAATCACAGAACTGGTAAGGGAGCATACTTGGGGTCCCTAACATTAGACTAATGTTCCTTCTGTTAATACCACACCAATCCCAAAAGGCTAAGGTAAGTTGTTTTCTAAGCAACTATTCAATAACTACTTCCCGAAACCCTGGGTGCCCAGCACCATCCCTTCTCAGGCTGCTGTGGGGACTACAAATTGTAGACAGAAGGCTTGACGCCTTCCCATTGTGTGGTCTGCACCAGAAGTGGTGAGAGACTTCACACAGTGGAGCGGTACCTTAATACCTGCAGCCTGTGAGGGGAAAGGATACAGCATCATAATTTCCCTCTGAACTCTCTCAGAAAGTCCCCACAATGCAAACTGACTTAACATTCCTCAATGAGGCTGGGTGCGGTGGCTCATGCCTATAATCCCAGCACTTTGGGAGGCCGAGGTGGGTGGATCATGAGGTCAGGAGTTTAAGACCATCCTGACCAATATGATGAAACCCTGTCTCTCCTAAAAATACAAAAAGTAGCTGGGCACAGTGGCAGACACCTGTAATCCCAGCTACTCTGGAGGCTGAGCGAAGAGAATTGCTTGAACCTGGGAAGCAGAGGTGGCAGTGAGCCGAGATGGAGCCACTGTACTCTATCCTGGGTGACAGAGCAAGACTCTGTCTCAAGACCAGAGAAGAAAGGAAGCCTAGAAGAGGTCCCATCTACTTGACTGCAGCCTCAGTTTTCATGAATATAATTTAGACACTGTCTGGGAATCTGCTTGCCATGGACGATAGCCTGCATCTCAGAGGACAAGGAGCAAAGTGTGGGAGAAGCCCAGGCTTCCAGTTACTGTACAGTTCACAGCCCCAGGAGAAGCTCAGCCTTGCTGATGCCAGCTATCCTTGTGGGTCTCAGTCCTGTGGAGGGGTACGGCTCTTTTGCAGTGCTCATTTTTCCGACTCCCTGACCTGGAGAAGTTCATGAACCTAACGGCCTCTCTCTCTCCTCAGTTTAGAAATCAAGTCTCTCTACCCCATTGCTGTTGATCTATCTGAAAAGGGGCCAACACCTTGAAGTAAGTCCTCAACAGCCTAGCCGTAGTAGTGCTGAAGGTACTTGTACTGGCTGATGGTGCTTGTAGGTCTAGGCCTGTTTTCAAAAGAATAAAAACAAACAAGCCCATTCAAAAGTGGGCTAAGGATATGAACAGATACTTTGCAAAAGAAGACATATATGAGGCCAACAAACATGAAAAAATGTTCATCATCACTAGTCATTAGAGAAATGCAAATCAAAACCACATTGAGATACCATCTCACGCCAGTTAGAACGGTGATCATTAAAAAATCTGGAGACAACAGATGCTGGAGAGGATGTGGAGAAGTAGGAACACTTTTACACTGTTGGTGGGAGTGTAAATTAGTTCAACCATTGTGGAAGACAGTGTGGTGATTTCTCAAGGACCTAGAAATAGAAATTCCACTTGACCCAGCAATCCCATTAATGGGTATATTTCCAAAGGATTATAAATCATTCTATTATAAAGACACATGCACATGTATGTTCACTGCAGCACTGTTTACAATAGCAAAGACCTGGAACCAACCCAAATGCCCATTGGTGATAGACTGGATAAGGAAAATGTGGCACATATACACCATGGAATACTATGCAGCCATAAAAAACGATGAGTTTGTGTCCTTTGTAGGGACATGGATGAATCTGGAAACCATCATTCTTAGCAAACTGACACAAGAACAGAAAATCAAACACCGCACGTTCTCACTCATAGGCAGGTGTTGAACAATGAGAACACATGGACACAGGGAGGGGAGCATCACAAACTGGGGTCTGTTGGGGGGGAATAGGGGAGGGACAGTGGGGGGTAGGGAATTTG
>PVKV010025372.1:0-29763 GCA_004027835.1 Alouatta palliata
AAACGGCCGCGCAGGCGAAAACAGCAGAGCCGGCGAAAACAGCGGAGCCGGTGTAAACAGCTGCGCCGGCCAAACCAGCCGCGCCGGCCAAACCAGGTGCGCTGGCGACCCGTGGGGCTCCTCCCCCTGGGAATCTCCTGGTCTGTGGGCAATAAAAATCCGTCTGGGAATGTGGTGTCCACTCACCCTCCACGCTTTCTCTGGGAGCTGCAGTCCTCAGCTGCTCCTAATCGGCCATCTTGGATCTCTCCTCATTTTACTCCTTCTTGGAGCACTTTCTTCTCTTGGTTCCCAAGACATGACTCTCTTGTGGCTGTCTTCCTGCCTCACCTCACACTCATTCTCAGTGTCCTTCCCTTGCTGCCCCCATGCCCCAGAGCTTGATTCTTGGGCGGCTTCTCTTTTTTCATTCCATATCTATTTTTACTTCCTGGAGAATGATGATGATTTTATACTACTCTTTAAATGCCATCTGGACTCTGACAAACTCTCAAATGTACAGATCCAACCCGGAGCTGTCCCTGAAATCCAGGCTTTTATCTACAACTGCTTCACTGACATCCCCTCTTAGATGTCTAAATGACATCTTAGACCTGACAGGTTCAAAACCAAACTCTTGATTTTCCTGTTTTAAATTTCCCTTCCACATTTTTGCCGATTTTGGAAATGGCAACTCCATTCTTCCAGGCATTCAAACTCGGAATTACCCTTGGCTCTTCTTTCTCTCACATCCAATCCCTCAGCAAATCCTGCAAGCTCCATCTTAAAAATGCATCCACCTTTTACCACATCCACTGTGGCCACCCTGGTTGAAAGCACTACAGTTTCCATCTGGATTCCAACAATGGGCTCCTGACTGAGCTGCTTCCATGCTCCTTTCACTCTGGTCTCCCCTCAACACCTAGAGTGATCCTGTGAAAAGGGCTCACATCATATCCCTCCTTTGCCCAATATCCTTTGCATGCTTTACTCCATCAAGCCCTCTGTTCAAATGGCATCTTAACAGAGAGCCCTTCCCTGATTACCTTACTAAAAACTACTAATCTCTATTGGCCCACTGCACTCCTTTGTCCTTACCCAACTTTGTTTTTCACAGACATATTTATTTTAAATTCCATATATCAATATTTTACGATGCTCCACAAATAGACTGAATGTATATATGTGTGCGTATATATATAATGCTGACTCCCCACAGATGCTAATGCTTTTAACACTTGCCTTTTTATATTCGCTACTTTGTCCCTAGCACCTAGAACAGTGTCTTACTCAAAGTTGATCAATAAATACTTGTTGAATCAATGGATGAAATGAATGAATAAATGAAGTGCCAAAATAGAAGAACACAAAGCAGGGCATGATTATCTGACTTTAGAGGGGGTTATAAGAGCAGCCTCCTTGGGAGAAAAGGATCTGACATTGAGTTGTTTGGCATAAGTTTGAGAACCACTATCCGATAACAAAGTAAGAATTATGCCCATTGAAGCCTGAACTTGATTCCAGTTCAAATATAACCATTTGTAGGCATTCTTTTCTTTGGTAAGGGGACCAGGTGTGCCTGACTTTCAGACTCCTTTCACATAAAAGATCCTGCCTTTGGGTCTTCTTCCCAGTGCCCAGTAGAAATGGAGGCTTGTGACTGTCAGCACAAGTTACCTTTAGTGTCCATGGTTCAGCCCACATAGAAAAGGGGCAATATAGAAAATTTGCTCAGAGGGTTTGAAGAGCATTTGCCAAACCAGACCTGCAGGAAGTTAAATGTTGCTAGAAATGTTCTGTTCTCCTGGAATGGCTGCAACCAGTAATGTTTGAGAGAAAGGAATCACATCCATATGTAGAGGGGGCTCTAGAGAGAGCAGGTTAATTTCAACAGCTGCCACTAGAGGTCTGTTCACAGCTAGAAATGAGGCATCACTCCTGTAGCTTTTTCAGGGCTCCTGGAGAGCCCGGGGGAGGGGTGTCTGCCCCCAGAGCACACTGAGCTCACATCACAGCTACTAGTGCCTCTGCTATGGTCTTTTTTTTAATCACTCAGAAACCCCATGTTGGGCCTCCTCCCCCAAACATCATGGAAGGATAGACAACCACTTAGAAGCGCTGACTGTCCTGAGCCATGGCTTGAAGGTGAAGAGATGAGGAAATGGATTCTGGTGACTAAATAAGCATTTCTACATGTAGTGGTAGCATTTGCAATTACCCAAAGCAGGTCTTCTTCCTTTCATGCAATAAATGTTTCCCTAAAGCCCTATCTAAAAATCAAGTTGTTTTCATGCAAAAGACTTGAGAGCTCACAATCTGAAGAAATACTTTGAGAATCCTGTGAGTAGTGACTTGATAACCCTGAATAATATATCTATTTGGTAGATTCATGCTCGGGGTTGCTTTAAGTGGCTCTAAGACTTGTCGGTAGATGAGTTTGAAGGATCAATCCTGTGTGCTGTAGAGTTTGGTTATGCATCATATGTAGAGCCATTATGTGCTTTTTATTGAGGTAAAATTTATGTAACATAAAATTTGGCTGGGCGCAGTGGCTCATGCCTTGATATGATTTGGCTGTGTCCCCACCCAAATCTCAACTTGAATTGTATCTCCCAGAATTCCCCCGTGTTGTGGGAGGGACCTAGGGGGAGGTAATTGAATCATGGGGGCCAGTTTTTCCCATGCTGGCCTCGTGATAGTGAATAAGTCTCACGAAATCTGATGGGTTTATCAGGGGTTTCCACTTTTGCTTCTTCCTCATTTTTTTCTTGCCATCGCCATGTAAGAAATAACTTTCACCTCCCACCATGATTCTGACACCTCCACAGCCATGTGGAACTGTAAATCCAATTAAACCTCTTTTTCTTCCCAGTCTCGGGTATGTCTTTATCAGTAGCATGAAAACAGACTAATACAGTAAATTGGTATCAGTGGAGTGGGGCATTGCTGAAAATATCCCCAACAAATGTGGAAACGACTTTGGAACTGGGTAACAAGCAGAGGTTGGAACAGTTTGGAGGGCTCAGAAGAAAACAGGAAAATGTGGGAAAGTTTGGAACTTCCTAGAGACTTATTGAATGGCTTTGACAAAAATGCTAGTGATATGAACAATAAGGTCCAGGCTGAGCTGGTCTCAGATGGAGACGAGGAACTTGTTGGGAACTACAGCAAAGGTGACGACTCTTGTTATATTTTAGCAAAGAAAGTGGCAGCATTTTGCCCCTTCCCTGGAGATTTGTGGAACTTTGAACTTGAGAGAGATGATTTAGGGTATTTTGGTGGAGGAAATTTCTAAGCAGCAAAGCATTCAAGATATGACTTGGGTGCTGTTAAAGGCATTCAGTTTTATAAGGGAAGCAGAGCATAAAAGTTTGAACAATTTGCAGCCTATGTGATAAAAAAAAAAAAAAAAAAAAAAGGAAAACCCATTTTCTCGGGAGAAATCCAAGCTGGCTGCAGAAATTTGCATAAGTAGCAAGGACCCTAATGTTAATCCACAACACTGTGGGAAAAATGTCTCCAGGCCATGTTAGAGACCTTCACAGCAGCCCCTCCCATCACAGGCCAGAAAGCCCAGGAGGAAAAAGAGGTTTTGTGAGCTGAGCCCAGGGTCCCCATGCTATGTGCAGCCTAGGAACTTGGTGCTCTGTGTCCCAGCCACTCCAGCTGTGGCTGAAAGGGGCCAATATCAGTTCAGGCTGTGGCTTCAGAGGGTGGAAGCCCCAAGCCTTGAACCTTCCACGTGGTGTTGAGCCTATGGGTGACAGAAGTCAAGAACTGACATTTCGGAACCTCTCACTAGATTTCAAAAGATGTATGAAAATGCCTGGATATGCAGGCAAAATTTCCTACAGGGGTGGGGGCCTCATGGAGAACCTCTGCTAAGGCAGTGAGGAAAGGAACCGTGGAGTTGGAGATCCCAAATGGAGTCCCTACTGGGGCACCACCTAGTGGAGCTATGAGAAAAGGGCCACTGTACTCCAGACCCCAGAATGGTAGATCCACTGACAGCTTGCACCATTCACCTTGAAAAGCCACAGATACTCAATTCCAGCCTGTGAAAGCAGCTGGTAGGGAGGCTGTACCCTGCAAAGCCACAGGGACAGAGCTTCCCAAGACCATGGGAACTCACCTCCTGCATTAGTGTGACCTAGGTGTGAGACCTGGAGTCAAAGGAGATCATTCTGGAGCTGTAAATTTCGGCTGCTGGATTTCAGACTTGCAAGGGCCCTGTAACCCCTTTGTTTTGGCCAATTTCTCCTATTTCAAATGGCTGTATTTACCCAAAGCCTGTACCCCCATTGTATCCAGGAAGTAACTGGCTTGCTTTCAGTTTTACAGGCTCATGGGCAGAAGGGATTTGCCTTATCTCAGATGAGATTTGGGACTGTGGACTTTTGGGTTAATGCTGAATTAAGAATTTGAGGGACTGTTGGGAAGGCATGATTGGTTTTGAAATGTGAAGACATGAGATTTGTAGCAGCCAAGGGCAGAATGATATGGTTTGACTGTGTCCCCACCCAAAACTTAATATGAATTGTATCTCCCAGAATTCCCCCACGTTGTGGGAGGGACCCAGGGGAGGTAATTTTATCGTGGAGGCCAGTTTTTCCCATGCTGGTCTTGTGATAGTAAGTCTCACAAGATTGGATAGGTTTATTAGGGGTTTTCGCTTTTGGTTTCTCCTAATTTTTCTCTCATCGCCGCCATGTAAGATGTGCCTTTCACCTCCTGCCATGATTCTGAGGCCTCTCCAGCCATGCAAAGCTGTAAGTCCAACTGAACCTTCTTTTCTTTCCAGTCTCAGGTATGTCTTTATCAGTAGCATGAAAATGGACTAATACATGCCTGTAACCCCAGCAATTTAGAAGGCTGAGGTGGGTAGATCACTGATGCACAGGAGTTTGAGATGAGCCTGGATATCATGGCAAAATCCCATCACTACAAAAAAATTAGCTGAGCATGTTGGCATATGCCCGTAGTCCCAGCTACTCAGGAGGCTGAGGTTGGAGGATCACCTAAGCCCGGGTAAGTTGAAGCTGCAGTGAGCTGTGATCGGCACTCCAGCCTGGGTGACAGAGCAAGGCCCTGTCTAAAAAAAGAAAAGAAAGAAAAGAAAACATAAAATTAAGCATTTTAGTATGTACAATTCAGTGGCTTTCAGTATATTAATGATGTTGCACAACCATTCAACACTATCTAATTCCGCTTTTTAATTCTATTTTCATCACCCCAAAAATAAACCTGTACTTATCGAACAATCACTCCACATTCCCCTTTCCCTCACCCCTGGAAACCACTAGTCTTATTTTCTATCTCTCTGAATTTGTCTTTTCTGGACATTTCATATAAATAACATCATACAACATGTGGCTTTTTGTATTTGACTTCTTTCACTTAGCATAAAGTCTTCAAAGTTCAGGCATATTATGGTACTTATCAGAACTTCCTTCCTCTTTATGGCTGAATAATACTTTATCACATGACTATATCCCAGTTTTTGGTTTGTTTATCTACTCATCAGTTGATGGACAGTTGAGCTGTTCCCACCTCTTGTGTATTAAGAATAATGTTGCTCTGAACATTTTTGTGCAAGTCTTTGTTTGAACATCTCTTTTCAGTTCTTTGGCATACATACCTGGGAGTGGAATGATTATTCATTTTTGCATTCAATACTGAACGCCTACTCTCTGTGAGGCATCAAAGTACAAAGAGGAATAAGACAAAACCTGTCCCTCCCCTCAAGTAAACTTCCTCCCTGTTTTCTGCATGCTGTTCATTTGTTCAACAAACACATGCCAGGCACCGGGAGTATATCTGCGATCAAGACAGACAAAGGTCCCAGCTGACATGGAACTCACGGTTGAGTGAGCAGATGGGAATGAATTAAGTAAACAGATGAAAAAATTAGATAATTTCAGATGACGGTGCAGAAGGACTACTTTTAGCTGGTTGGTCAGGGACAGCCTCTCTGAGAAGGTGACACTGGAGCTGAGTTCTGAATAACAAGGAGCCAATCGTATGAGGATCCACAGATAAAGCCATGAGGACACGGGGGGAAGAGCATTCTGGACAGAGGGAACAGCAGTTGCAAAGGCCCTTAGGAGGGGTGAATTTGGCATATTCAAAGAACAGAAAATTTGCTCTCATCCATAGTCCTCCCTTCCTGCATCCTTCCAGTGCAGCCAAAGCCTGATTTCATGTCTGCCCACTCATGGACCTTACTCCATCTGCCACATCCTATCTCTTCTGTATTTCTTACCTCTCCCTCTCTATTGGTCTCCTCTCAACCATAGTTAAATTAATCTACCCTTCAGCCAACAAAACCAGAGTGCTTTATGGTTCTCTCTGGCCATTGCACCATCTTTACATTTGTGTATATCAAAAGAGTAATAAACACTTGAATTATCACTTTTCTAATCTTCTTTATTCTTCAACCTTCAGTTGTGTGGCTTCAACTCCCACAAATTCACAGACACTGTTTTCCTCAAGGTATCCTCCTGTTTGTAAAATCTAGTGGGCACTCTTCAGTACTTACCTTAATTAACTCTTAATTATGATGGATATTCTTGAGTACTCCTGCTCTTGAAACTTTGTATTCTATGGGTATTAAACCTCACTGCCCTGCTCCTCTTCCTAAGTCTTCCTTCCACGTATCTTTTCTGCTGCCCACATCAAATGTCAGTGTACCCAGGGCATATTTTAGCCTCTCCCATTCTCATTCTAATCCTTCTCAAAGTGACATCAACCAAACATTCACGGTTTTAAATACACTGCATCCTCATGATTCAATAATTTGCCTACTCACTAAAATTTATTTGTAACCACCAAATCAATACTCCTGGGCAGTGTCATGGTCATTCATGAACATGAACAGAGCAGCTAAGGCTGAACAAAGCAGCACTCCTATTTTAGCTTTTATACTGTAAACAAGTATCCATGATCTATTTAGGACCTCCGCCTTTTTTTGCATTTGTGTGCATTTTGTTGGTGATTTGGCTGTTGAAGATGGCCCTCAAGCACAGTGCTAAAGTGCTGGCTAGTGTTTCTAAGTGCCAGATGATTATGATGTTCCATAGAGAGAAAATATATGTATGAGAAGAGCTTCAATTAGGCATAAGTTATACTGCTTTTGGCCATGAGTTTAATGTTAGTGAATCAATAATATATATTAAATAAGGCATCTTTAAATGGAAACACACATAAAACAAGGTTATGCACTGATTAGTTGATAAAAATATTATGACCAAAGGCTCACAGGAACCTGACCTTATATTTCCCCTAGGAGCAATGGCTCCATGTTCACTAATTCAGTGTTTTTGGTGACTTTGTAGAACATAACTACCATAAATAAAGAGAATCAACTATATGATCCAAACCACAATGCCCTAAGGGCATTTTGTCTTCAGCCCAAACTTCACATCTTTTGTAAACCCAAATATTCAGTTCCCTATTGAACAATTCTTCTCAATTGTCACAAAACACTTTATAATTAGCATGTGCAAAGCTAGAGTTGAATATTCATCTTGCTTTCTTTCCCCAACTAATCTATTCACCCTCCTAGTTTCTTTTCTCTGCTAATGACCTATTTAACCAGTGATTTCAGCCACCATCTCAGAGTTCTCCTTACTGTCCCATCTCCCAAATCTCTGCATCAAAGCAGTTTCCAAGTCTTCTGCATTCTTCCTTCCATGTCTTGAGTCAGTCTTCTCTGTCCCATTATTCTTGCTTCCGCCTTGCAAGAGTAGTATATGCCTGCCAGACTACTATCATCCTTGGATTTCTGAAGGGCCTCCTACTTCTTCCCTTCTAATCAAGGCTTCAACTTACTGCCAGAATTATCTTTCTACCATGCCAATTCAATCCTGTTGGATTAATCCTATCATTTAAAATCTTTACTGGCTTTATATTGCAAACAATGTCAAGTCCAAACTCCAGCCTGGCATGAACGGACTTCCCCCAGCTGGGCCCTGACTACCCCTCCTGCCACCTCTCCAGCTGATCTGCTCTAGCAGAAATAAATTTCTTTGCTGTTTCCTAAGCATTATATAGTTGCATGTTGTTCTCTCTGCCTGGAATATCCGTCTTTCTCTGACTTGACCTTCCATTCCAATATACTGTATCCTCTTAGAATCCTTCCTATTCTTTTCCTCACTCCCACCAGACTGAATTAAATGCAGTCTTCTGTCTTCTCCAAACTTAAGTGAGTTAGCAATGACCTTTACTGTTCTGCAAGAGAGGATGGGCATATGTCTGGTTACTTCTATATCCCCAGGGGGGCACTCTTCCTACAAGGTATACCCTTGGACAAAAATGTTAGCTCCTCTGAGCCTCAAATTCACTTTTGCAAAAATGAATTAGTCCTACATTCCCCAAATGGGTCTTGTAAAAACAAAGTGAACAATGCCCTAAAACAAAGGAAAAAAAATTGCTCAGAATTTAGACCCACCCCCTAAAAAAACACTCGAATCTTGCTAGTACTTTTGCCTCACACATTTCAGCAAGAATTCCCCCTCACCACCCAATTATGCCCCAAATAGCTTCTCCCGAAGACCTCGTTATCTTCACCAACACCATCCAAATTACTCACACTCTAAACCCGTCTTTTCCCTATTTCTGCCTATATTCATTTTTTGTTCATGGAGACTTGTTGAATTTTTCTTTCATATTTCTAGCAACAACATCTTCCTGTCCATTTCCAATACCACCTGTTCTACTTTAAGAACAAATGGACCACTCTTGTATTGTTCCTTACAATCTTCACTGGTCTTCCTGCTCCCACTTTCCCTAATCTTCTCCATTCCTCCTGGTGCTCCAAGCTACAGTAACCTTCTTAAACTGCACAATAGCCAAAAGCTCCCAGTGTACTCACACAGGGGTGAAATGTGTATGGATGTGATGGTAAACAATGGAGTGTCAACTTGATTGGACTGAAGGATGCAAAGTATTTTTCCTGGGTGTGTCAGTGAGGGTGTTGCCCAAGGAGACTAACATTTGAGTTAGTGGACTGGAAAAGGCAGACCTATCCTCAACCTGGGTGGGCACAATATAAGCAGCTGCCAGAGCAGCCAGAATAAAAGCAGGCAGAGGAACACAGAAACACCAAACTGGCTGAGTATTCCAACCTACATCTTTCTGCCATATTGAACGCTTCCTGCCCTTGAATATCAGACTCCAACTTCTTCAGCTTTTGGACTCTTAGACCTTCAACCACAGACTGACGGCTGCACTGTTAGTTTCCCTGCTTTTGAGGTTTTGGGACTCAGAGTGGCTTCCTTGCTCCTCAGCTTGCAGACAGCCTATTGTGGGACTTTCACCTTGTGATCGTGTGAGTCAATACTCCCTAATAAACTCCCCTTCATATATGCATCTATCCTATTAGTTCTGTTCCTCTAGAGAACCCTGACTAATACAATGGGTTAATAAATTGAAAGCAGTCCAACAAACATGACAAAAGAATATTGCTTGACGACTTCCTAAAGCTAGAGAGATTCTATTTTTCCATGTGTCCAGTTCAACACTTGGCCAATGTTGTGCATGAATTACAGAGAAGTTATATTAATCAAATTGCATACAACAAAAAGTCAGAGGAAAAGCAAATATAATAGGTATTTTTCCAACCTTCCAGAATGCTGAGTAAGAATGAATAAAATGTAATGACAAATTCACTTTTTATTCAGATTCCAAAAATCAAATACTAGACCAGGTGCTCTTGCTTAAAAACATTAAGAGCCCTAACCAAGTCAAGCCTGTAGCTAGGACAACAGGCACACGCCACCATACCCAGCTGATTTTAAAACGTTTTGTAGAGAAGGGGTCTTGCTGTGTTGCCCAGGCTGGACTTAAACTTCTGGCCTTATGTGAACATATAGGGTAATATGACTACTGAAAAAAAAAAGTGTATCCCATGAGCATGGTGTTACAAACTCAGGAAGTAATTGACCTATTGTTTTTAGCTCCAAGCAGACAATATCTGGAATGTGTGGGACTACATTTGAAGAGGAACACTGGCCAATTGCAGAGTATCCTTGAATGAGCAATCAAAATAAAGGGTGAAAATACCGACACTGAAACACATACAGCACCATTTATTTCCAAATGGTAGAGGAAGCCTCAGATGAATCTGTGTTACATCATTATACAGAAGGCCAATTTTGTTCAACATCAGTAAAAAGCAATCACTTGAAAGATAATATGAAGAGTCACTTTGGCTGGCTTAAACATGGCACCTCGCCCTTGCCTGTAACTCATTGCAATTGCTTCTTCATTTGGGTAAATACTCGTTCAGTTATTTTAAAATTTTAACTGAAAATATTACAAAAATTAATCCTGTTGTCAATCACACTGCAATAAATAATGTTTCTATGCAAACAGCGTCAAGGCCACATTAGAGCTAAAAAAGTTACCTCTGGGAGATTACTATTATTACTTTCTTACCAATGACATTCCAGCCCCATTTTGTTCTTCCTACTTCCTCAACAAGAATTTCTCAGATACCAAGTTGCTGAATTGTCCTCATATCCTAATAACATCCAACACAAATCTGGCTTTTGTTTCTCTAGTTTTTCCTTACAATCACCTAGTCAAAACCCAAATCCTTTAATAAACCCTTCCAATGCTCTCTTACTGAGAAACCATGTGCTCTTACTCGCTGCAGCAAGATCAATAAACCTACATGTCTTTGACTGTAGGTGTGTTCCTGGCAGTTTTGTGGGCTTCAATAAATCAAATATTTATTGAGCATCTACTATGTGCTAGGTACTGTACTAGGTGATGGGAGAAAGTAAGGAGTTGATTAAAGATAAGAAAATGGAGGAATCTGGGTAAATTCCAGAGCAACTTCATCACAAAAAGGGAAAAACAAAACGAGGAACTATCCCAGAGTAGCAGAAGTTGGGCCAACTGTGTACAGGGCACGTGGCCTTCCCTTATCTCCCACTGCAGGTCCCTGCTGAGTAGACACAGTCAGACTCCGTACCAAGTAGCACAGAATAGGGGTAGGCATCAGTCCCAGCTATGAACTGTCTTTTAGACTAAGAGCCCTTAACTTGTACGGCCTTTATAGAAAAAAGATAAATTAGGCCTATTATATTCCCATGTAGGATGTTGAGCTAAATTCACATAGGCCAGCTGACAATGAAGTCAAAGGACCAGAAAGAGTTACCCCACTGTAGAGGGATCTGGGTGGCCATTATGGACTATCTGCAACTGAAGGAGGAGAAAACAGGTCAGCAAGCAGGTGAGATTAGAGGTCATGTGCAGAGAGCAGCAGAGATGTCTTAAGTGAGGTCATGAAGCCCTGAAGAGATAGAGCAGCCTTTGTGTGCAATGATATTCCCATTCACATCTCCATGAGGTCTGGATGAACTTGGGTCCCTGTCCTGAGTCTCATGTGGCCTGTCTTTACAGTTGCTATCTTTTTTGTTGAACTAGCTCTTTTGGCCACATAAGAGCCCTAAGCAAATCAAGAAAGAGCAAGAGATCTTTTCTTTTGGGGGGACAGGGTCTACTCTGTCACCCAGGCTGAAGTTCAGTGGTATAATCATGGCACACTGCAGCCTTGAATTCCTGGGCTCAAGCAGCCCGCCTACCTTCAGCTTCCCTAGTAGCTAGGACTACAGGCACATGCCCCTATGCCCAGCTAATTTTAAAACTTTTTGTTGAGAAGGGGTCTTGCAATGTTGCCCAAGCTGGTCTTAAATTTCTGGGCTCAAGCAAACCTCCTCTCTCAGTTTCCCAAAGTGCTGGGATTATAGGTGTGAGCCACTGCACCCAGCTGAGATTTTTAAACGTCACAAGACTAGTAACCTTTAAAAAAAAAAAAGGAGGGGGGGCGGGGAATGAAGGGAAGTAGAGTTCACACAGCAGCCTCTCAATTTAGCATGGAACCATCCAGGGACCAGAACAGATAATGAAGGTAGGAAGAGGTTGATGGTGGAACTAGTGACATGCTAGGTGGTATCAAGCCTTGTTGCTGCCATTGTCTTGCCTTTCAAGATGTAGCTTGGGAGTCAACTCCCTGGGGAAGCCTTCCCTGGTGTCCTCCAGTCTGACATGAGAACTTTCTTCCCATGTTCTGACAACATCTTGGTTTACCCACCTCAAAGCCCTTACCACTCTGCATTCTGATTACTAAAATTATTTCTGTCTGAATGTCCTCGAGCCCAATGGTTCTGAACGTGGGGGGATGTCTGCCTCCCAAGGGCTACTTCACAATGTCTGGAGACATTTTGCTTGTCATAACTGGGCAAGGGGATTTACTGCTACTGGCATCTAGTGATGCTGATAAACATCCCGCAGCACACAGGACAGCCCTCGACAGCAAAGAATTATCTGGCCAAAAATATTGCGAGGGCTGAATTTGAAAAACCTTGCTCTAGATCAGCACTATTCATTTTGGTGACAATAGAAATGTTCTATTATCTGTGCTGTCCAATACAGTTGCTGCTGACTACATGCAGCTACTGTGCACTTCATATGTGCAACTGAGGAGCTTTTTCTTTTCTTGAGACAGAGTCTCACTGTGTTGCCCAGGCTTGGAGTGCAGGGGTGTGATCCCGGCCCCACTGCAGCTTCAAACTCCCAGGCTCAAGTGGTCCTCCCAACTCAGCCTCCCAAGTAGCTGAGACTACAGGCATGTGCCACCATGCTTGAGTAATTTTATTTTTATTTTTTGTACAGATAGGACCTCCCTATGTAGCCCAGGCTGGTCTCAAACAATCCTCTTGCCTCAGCCTCACAGAGTGCTTTTATTTTTAAATTTGCATTTAATTTTAACTGTAGTCATGTGTCACTTACGATGGTAGCACATTATGAGAGATGCATTATTAGGTGATTTTGTCATTGTGAGACCATCCTAGAGTGTACTTAGACCTTGATGATATAGCCTACTGCACACTTAGACTATGTAGTGTAGCCTATCGCTACCAGACAACAAATCTAACAGTATGTTACTGTACTTAACACTGTCAGCAACTGTAACACAGTGGTCAGCATTTGTGCATCTAAACATATCTCAACATAGAAATGTACAGTAAAAATACAGCATCATAATCTTATGGAACCACTATCATATATGTGGTCCTTAATTGATGGAAACATCATTATGTGGGGCCTGGCTGTCATTTGATTTTTTTGTTTGTTTGTTTGAGATGAAGTCTCACTCTGTCACCCAGGCTGAAGTACAGTGGCTTGATCTCGGCTCACTACAACCTCCATTTCCCAGGTTCAAGCGATTCTCCTGCCTCAGCCTCCCAATAGTTGGGACTATAGGCACCTGCCACCACACCCGGCTAATTTTTGTATTTTTAGTAGAGATGAGGTTTCATCATGTTGGCCATCCTGCCCTCAGATGATCCACCTGCCTTGGCCTCCCAAAGTACTGGAATTACAGGCATGAGCCACCATGCCTGGGCTTGTAATTTGAGTTTAAACGAGCACATGTGGCTAGTGGCTACAGTGCAGATCAAGCCTCTCCTTTCTACCTCCCAGAGGCCACTCCTGTCTCTCAGCAGCATTTGCTGTAGCTACATTTTTACACTTGTGTGAGCATTTGATCGTTTATCTCCCTCAGTGGATTGAAAGTTTTCTGTGGGCAGGAATCATGCTAACTTGTTCTATTTTTTGTTTGTTTGTTTGTTTTCTTTTTTGGGGGTGTGGACTTTGATCTTTATTTACAGGACGCTGTGAGATATGAAATCCCACAAAGAAATAAAACCATTCAGAGGACAAGCTTTATACAGTATGTACAGTTTGGAACTGTTCAAGTATAGTTTCAGTGTAAAAAGTGCTGCAATAACAAACTATATTTAAAAAGAGTTCTTAGTAGAGAAACAGTAAGACAAACTTATACCAAACATAGTACACAACAAATTTATGCCTCACAGCTACAATGACCTAAAAGTTAAAGGTTTCAGGAGTCCCATCCTGAAATTGGAAGGTGTAACCTGCAGAGGTAGGTTCTGGCACAATATTTTGATATTCCTCTTCCTCTACAGAGAAATACTCAATTAAGCTTAACGAAGCCTTATACACACTCATTTTCATGGTTTTGTAGAGCTTCAATTTTGTCTAAGCTTCAACATTCTTCAATCATCATACTAAGTTTCTCAGTTTCACCCAGTTTCTCAGCAGCCTGAAAGATATTTGAAATGGTATCCAGGATAAGTAGAATAACCTTGGTATCTTTTGCAGTTAAGAGGTTCATCAACAGTTCTATTATGCCACATGAATGAGGTGCACAATCTGTTCAACTGCTCCACCACTGGTATAGTTGGTCACAGCCCATATGGCTTCCTTTTCTGTCTTAAAATCTGACTTAGCGAGAACATTGGCAAGGAATGGGACTAATCCATGATTCACAAATTGCTGTATCTGGTCTTGATGGACAGCTGTGATGTTTAACATTGTCTATGTAGCTTCCTTCTGAATGTTAGTTTTGGGGTTGGTGAGAAGACTGGGAAAGCCAGCGAGTGCTCCTGCATCGATTACAACCTAAGTCTGTTCATCTGTACCAATATTCCCTATAACTCTTAGTACAGGAGTCACAACTAGCAATTCAGAAGCTCTTAGGAGTTTCACAAGTTGGGGCACAATTCCTGTTTTCACGACCATGTCAATTCATTCATTTGGATCATGAGTCAGGTAGGAAAGAGCCCAGCAGGTATCTGCTAACACTTCTGGATCATCATGATGCAGGAACCAAACTCAGATAGGAAGAATTTCCTCAACAGCGTCTGATGGGGTGCAGGATTCTTGTTGCAGCAAAGATTTGAAAGTGTCCATGTAAGACTATGTAAGTAACCACATGCTAAAGATGACATATCAGGAACTGGAAGAAGAGCCAACAGTGGCTCAACTACACTGTAACTAGTAACCAAGTCTTGGAACACTGAGCCATCACCTGCAGTCTTTCCTGGAGCTGATACAGCTTGTCGACTGATATGAGCATGGGGAGATGCCAACAGAGAAATGAATGCTGGGATGGCACCTCCATCTACCAGCAGCACTGGTTTGTTCTGATGTCCCAGAAGCAATGTTAGTGAGCGCCCAAGCAGATTCAAACTGAATGGGACTATCATCAGTTCTGCACAAAAAGGACACAAATTTTGGAATTAAACCAGCCCAGATTATATTGTTTTTGGGGTGGTGGGAGGGTGCTGTTTTTCTCTAGAGAGTAGTTTCCTGGCAGCTTGAGTAGCTTGGAGCTGACTTGCCACATTGTTGCTATTTATGCCTTTGACAATGTCAGAAACAGAACAATTTGCAGTTCCCTGGGTGTTACGGTTTTCCTGCAGCGGAGAAGGAGCATCATCAGGAAATGGGTTTATATTTCTCCTCTTCAGTATCTGGTCATCCTTAGCTTTCCTCGGCTCCACATTGGCTTCTATTCTGCAGCGCCTCATTTCTGTACTGTCTTCCCCCTTGTTCTTGAATCTGTTAAGTCGGGCAGCTGGGTTCACCTCTCTATTTTGGGTGCCTACTACAGGATTTAGTACTAGATAGGTTATCAGTGTGTGAAATGTGTGAAAAGAATGCACAGCCAAAGCATGAATGGCCAGCCGGGAAGTGTGTTAGTGAGAGTTCTCCAGAGAAACAGAAGAAATGGGATATTTTACATATAGACATATACACAAAATATACGTATTTTATATATTCTATACACACACACACACACACACACACACACACACACACACACACACACACAAAGGAATTTATTGTAAGGAGTCAACCCATGTGATTGTAGAGGCTGAGAAGCCTCCAGATCTGCAGGGTGAGATGCAAGAGAGCTGATGGTGAACTCTAGGCTGAAGACTGGCAGGCTTGGGATGCAGAAAGAGCCACTGTCCAGTTTGAACAAAGTAGCCAGGTAGGAAGAAGCCTCTTTTACTTGGAGGAGGGAGAGTCTTTTGTTCTATTCAGGCCTTCAGCTGATTGGATGAGGCCCATCCACATTAGGGAGGGCCATCTGCTTGACTCAGTCTACAGATTTAAATGCTAATCTCATCCAAAAACACACTCACAAGAGCACTCTGAATAATGTTTAACCAAATACCTGGGCACACCATGGCCCAGACAAGTTGACACAAAACTAACCACCACAGGGGGGCGACAACTTTCCTTGCTGAGTTTGTGTTTAGGTAGAACTTTATTGTAATTAAAAATAAAATAGTTTAAAGTTTTTTTTTTAAAAGGACTTAGGGACCCTAAATTATGGTCGGCTTAGCCCTGATCTCTTTCCCTGAAGAAAACAGGAAAGAGCAAAAAGAAACAGCATAAATCCATCAACCCTGGTTCAGTCCATGATGCTCCTCATGGGACACTGAATTACACAGTGGCTGTTAGGGTGATGGGCTGCCATGACTTACTCAGGTCTAAAGTGGGAGTGAGAAGACCACCAGGGGCTGGGCACCATGTCCTTAAAATTCTGGACCATGAAACTCTAGGTCCCCAGTCATTTCTAGATACAGTCGTTGCTAACCCTCAAACTGTCATTTTGCACAAAAGTAAATGTGTTTTCATCAACAAGAAGGTTTGCTATTTCAAAAATGGAAAGACTCTGCTCTTCGAGCTCAGAAAGCTACCATCCTAAGTCAGCCTCTAATGCTCACGCTCTTTGTGCATGGGACCAAAGGACTGTGGCACACTCCTGCCACCTGGTGGCAACATATGAAAAGTCATGCAAAGGTTCTGATTTGGCCAAAACACAACACAGAAAGAGCATGCTTGGAGACTTGCACTAGTGAAACAAAATTATAAGTTAACAGGACCATAAGCCTGGAAAGAAACTTAGTGATTACTGAGTTCAACCATGTCAATTTCCAGATGAGGAAACTAAGGTTTAGAGATACTTTGTGACTCACTTGAAGATATGTCAGAGCCATGACCTCACCTTCTCCCATCAAGTGTAATTTCCCCTTTAATCTACCTCTTAAAAACATTTCCCTACTTGGGGCAACTGAAGACTTGATTAATTGGTAGAATGGTGAGCAATTAAATATAATCGTAAAATAAACGAAAGGGATCAACTGCTGTTACGATACCTCTTTTGAAATGAGCAAAGGTCTTTGTACAGACACTAGTTCAGAAGTGACAATTCTACCAGAGATGGTTTGCAATGAACTTGCTCTTTCAATTTGAACAGAGATGGATGTGCATCAGCAAAATCAAGTAAGTGATCACTCCCCTCTACAGGAATAGGATTGCACCTTTTTATTTTCATAGATCAAATATGGACTAAAAATTGCTGTTTTGCTAGGGCCTGTGCTAGGTGCTGGGAATACAATGAGGAGAAAACCAGAAAAGATTTTTGCTTTCATGGAGCTCACAGTCTGATGGGGAGGACAGATGAGTTAAAATGCAACTACAGCTATGCATCACATAAGGACATTTCAGTCAATGAGGGACTACGTATACAACTGTGGTCCCGTAAGATGATAATGGAGCTGAAAAGTTCCTATCTGGTGATGGCACAGCTGTGGTAATGTCATTACACAAATGTCTGTGGTGATGCTGCTGTAAACAAACCTACCGTGCTTCCAGTCACATACAAATATATAGTAGCCAGGCACCCTGGCTCACACCTATAATCCCAGCACTTTGGGAGGCCAAGGTGGGAGAATCAGTTGAGGCTAGGAGTTTGAGACCAGCCTGGCCAACATGGTGAAACACTGTCTCTACTAAAAATACAAAAATTATCCAGAAGTGGTGGTGCATGACTGTAGTCCCAGGTACTCAGGGGGCTAAGGCACAAGGATCGCTTGAACCCAAGGGGCCGGAGGTTGCAGTGAGCTGAGATTGTGCCAGTGCACTGCAGCCTGGGCAACAAAGTGACACTGTCTCAACAACAACAGTATGGTATTGTCGTAGGCTTTCACACTCACTTACCACTCAGCTAAGTAATATCTAGTTTTTATTTTTGGTTGCAACTTCCAGTCCTGCAAACTTCATTTATGGTAAGTTCCCTATATAGGTGGACCATTTTTTATTTTTTGTACCACATTTTTACTGTACCTTTTCTATGCCTAGATAAGTTAGATATGCACATACTTACCATTGCGTTGCAGTTCCCTACAGTGTTCAGTGCAGTAACATGCAATTCAGGTTTGCAGTCTAGGAGCAATAGGCTAAACCATGTAGCCTAGGTGTATAGTACGCTGTATTGTCTAGGTTTGTGTAAGTATACTCTAGGAAGTTTGCACAACAATGAAATCACATAATGACACATTTCTCAGAATATATCTGTGTGGTAAAACTATGCATGACTGTACTGTGCAAGGTGGTAATGAGAACACTCTACGTGAGGCTAGGGATAAGCATCGAGCTAGGACTGGAGAAGATAGCTGTCAACAGAAACAGAATCAACTGTAGTCCCTGGTACTAGACAGGGAGCAGTGTCCAATGGAGCCAAATTCCAAATGTGGTTGATGCCAGACCAGCCAAGTATACAATGGCAGCACTGCCAGACTGGAGAGTCCAGTGGGAGTGGGCATCACAAACACCCATACGGCCCATTAGGCTGCTGGGCTATGGAGGGCTGGCCCCTGGCATGCCACGTGCTGGGTGTGGTTGTCACCAGAAACAGACAAGGGGCAGAAGGAGGCAGTAGCAGAGGCTGGACTGCTGAGTCCCTGCTTGGGAAGCTCCACAGTCTGGCTGAGAGAGAGAGTGTTCACGTACACCCCGCTTCTGTCGGGATTTGCCTAGGCACTTGCACTAGGTTGAGCCAGCAGGCGGTGGGGCAGCCGGCACAGGGAGCCTCTGTGGTGAGAGCACCAGCAAGGCCCAGATGGAAACTCTGACCATGGTGTTAATTCATTTCTCTGTGGTTTTCTGTTCAGACAAATACCAGTCTCTTGTGGGTTTGTTTAGCTTAAAGCTATTGGCTGTGCAGGGCCAGGCCCTACATCCTTGATTTCCAAGTTCCTGATTGGCTGAGTTTAAAGGAAGGGATGATCAAGGTATTGGCTACTGGGAAGGACATCATAAGGCTTTGGGGAGCTGTTGGGGACACCCTACTAATTTCCCCCAGACCTGAGGTACAACCCAGCCTGCAAATTCATGCTGTTGTGCTCATAATACAACACAAGTGTGTGAGGTTTCAGGGCAGGCAGTGAGCCTGTGTCCTGTAACATGTCTAATCCAACATCTTCTTGGGAAGAATATTGACTCGTCCAGGTGGAACGTTGGCCTGGAGCCAAGAAAGGACGCAGATGGAGCTTGGTTGATTGATGATACCACAGTGTCTTGTCCATTTGTTGGGCTGAATATTCCCTGAAGAACTTTCCACACCCAAACCTGCCCTGGGACATTCAGTTCAACCTTCTGCAGTGAACCTTGGCCCACATAGCAAGAGATTTGCTTCCACCAGGGCTTGGCCACAGACCAACCGTGTGACTCTGAGATAGTTCTCACTCCATGACTCAATTTCCTCAGCTACTCTTGAGATAATTTTCAACACCGAAAAAAAAAACTGTTGCCATGGCCAAAAATAAAAACTAGATATTAGTTATGCTAGATATTAAATGTCATCGAAGAGACAGTAAATTTAATGGCCCCAGAGTGGTTTCAGGTCTCTGAGAGGAATTTACTCCCCAGCTTTGAAGAAGAAGCTAAGTGCTGCCCTTCTATTTCTGTCCTGCATTCAAAAAGTCATAAATAGTTAACTGCATGAGTCCTTTTTTAAAACCTCCCAGGAGCATCTAAAAATATCCTCTGGGGGCTCAACGTATATTTCCTCAGGTCCTCTTCTTAAACTTTCAGTATAGATGGTGACAATTTATTGTTACTGTCACCTATGGATTTACAGAGACAAAAGCAGCTAGGCTGGAAGGCAGAGAGAGGAAGATCTTCTTATGGGAGGGGTCTCTTGGAGAGTGGAACCTAGCATGGACTCAGGATGAGAGTACAGGGCTGAGACATGTCACCTCTCCTTTCCTTGGTTTCCCTGCTAGTAAACGGGAGGGAAGGAGAAGTCTCTCTCCCCAGGGCGCAGCAAGAATCTACCCTCAAGCAGGAAGCTTCAACAGACAAACAGAACCTGCCAACAGCCAAATGCTATTATGACAAGTCAAGTCCACACTCATTACATGCCTTTGCAGTGCATGTCACCCCTGACATTTCTATCTCCAGGCCCAGGTGGGGCCCTCCTGCCAGTTTTCCAGCCCAGTGGCATGACCAGAAGCTGACTGTCCATCACAAGCTTGATGGACAAGGGGCAGAAACAGCCAAGCCCAGCTCGGCTGCCTGCCTGTTCTTTTCAACCATGCCTCTGCTTCCCTTATGCTTAACAACAGCAAATAGCACCCCACTCTGATTCTCAGCAATCTCCTTCAGGCAGGCATCCTTGCAAACAGACCATCAGCCCAGGGCACTCCTATGGACTTGGAAGGAAGGATAGGGCAGGAACATTCCTGGCGGCCTCCATGGCCTTGGTCCTCTCTCCAAACACTCCTAACAATGCACGGTAATTAGCTGCATCTCGGGCCCCCTGACACCCCTTAACCTGGAAAATCAGGCAGACTTGTGCGACAGCAATCAGCTCCCAGACACATCCAGCCGTAATGTGATTACGCCATTTACCAAAATGCAAAGAGAGATACTTGAGGCGTTTCTGATTAGGGCTGACATTATCCCTCTAATGGGCCACCGCATTAATCAAAGCTGTTGCTATGACTATGGCGATGGTGGGGAAATAACCCCAGCTTGACTCTGGGCCTACCCAATGCCGCCAAGGAAGAGGTCAGCTTTTGCTAGGGACATAGCAGAAGAATTGCTTCTTCCTGCTTAAGAAAGGCTTTCTATTGAAATTGCACCAGTGCCAGAAAGACAGGCCTCTGTTTTCTTTCATTACGCTGGAATTTTCTGGTGTCATTGCTCAAGATGACTCGATAGTATTGTTCTGGGAGGGACTGGGATGTGTGTGTGTCGGGGGTGGGGATATGGAGGCTGATTTGTGGGGCTGTCAGAGCCTTCTGCTCTCCAAAACCGTATCTTAATTGCTGGGTGGCCCCCTGGGAATCGTGTAGGGCATGAGAACCTGGGGGCGGGGGAGAAGGATGATCTGTGGAAAAGCCCAGCTTTTCCCATGGCATAAACACTCTGGGCTTCTGCTGCTTTCTCCATTCCAGAGCCACTAAAGCATTTGGCAGAGACAAGCCTGTACCACACACCCTATGACAAGGCAGATGGAAAAACAGGCGGGAATGAAATGGATCTGACAAGCCTGCGTGGAAAACCCCCTGGCCTCTGCTCTGGGCTGTGGAGAATCCATGAGCTGCAGGGGAGGATAGGGGAGACCAGGTGGTGGGGGCTGGGGACAGGGTCATCGGAACCCCATGATGGCTAGATAGAGGTAAACTGTTCCAAAGACCCAAGGCAGCCTTCTCTCAGATGCAGACACTGAAAGGGAAATTTAGAGGTCAGTGATGTGGCATAGCTCCTCCCCCCAGCACAGGGATACAGCAGTCAAGAGGAATCAAGAAATCTGGTTCTAGTTCAAGTCCTTTCTAGAATTTTCTCTAAGCCTTGGTTTTCCCATCATCAGAGTGGGGACAATGAAATCTACTCTGCTGTCCTCATAGGGGCATAAAGTTCAGTTAGACCACTTCCTTTCGGGGAAAGGATTTGTGAACTCTAGAGCACAGATATTCAAACTTGGCTTTATTTGGGAGTCACCTGAAGAGGTTTTTGAAGTTCTGAAGCCAGGGCCCCAGAATCAGACATTCTAGTTTCAATGGTGTGAGAGGCGGTCAGGGCATGGGGATTTTTCAAAGCTCCCAGAGGATTCTCATGCACAGCCCAGGTTGAGAACCACTGCTCGCAAGTGCTATAGGGAGCAGTACCCTGCCTTTGAGCCTCATTTCCTATATTTTTTTAATGGGAATAAAAAAGTTTTAAAGTACAAGGCTTTCATGAGAATAAAAGGAAAAAATGTATAAGAAAATGCATAAAGTCATATATCCTGGATTCCTAATTAATGTTCAGGTCCCTCATTAGAGGCCATTGCCTCTGTTTCAGGGGAGTCTTGTCCCCAGGGTGAGACCCCAGACAGCACCTTCCCTCTTAGCTGTATGACTGTGTTCAACTTACTGAACAGCAGTAAGCATTTACAGCACCTGAAGCCTTTCACATGCTTGATCTCACTTAATTATAGCAATAACCTGGGGAGGCAAGCACAGATCATTGTTACCACCCTGTGAAGCAACATCATAGGTGATTCAGGCAATCAGTGGTGGAGCTGGGATTTTAGCCCAAATTTGTCTTGTTCTGAAACCAGAGTTCTTTCCATGACCTACTTGGTTAGAACTGACCTGAGTCAATTTTGTCATTCACTATGTAGATGTAAAAGGTCTTGCGGCCGTAGGTCTCTGCATGTTGTAATGAAAGCAGGTGTCAGATAGAATTCTGCTATACAGACTTTCATTTATTAGCAAAGCAGGTGCAAAAACAGGCATGCAGCTTGCTCTGTGAGCTCAGTGACATCCTGAATCATTGTCCTTTTAGGTGCCCCAGTAGATCCTTGCATGAAAGCTTCACTCGGGGCAGAGGTGACATTTTCAGCACCAGGATTCAGCTAACCTTGTCATTGGGTCATGAGGAAAAAATTAGCTGATAATCAGCCTAACAAACACAGAATCCATTGGAGTCATAAGCTCATGGCACTGTTCCATTTAATAAACATGGGGAGATCAGTCAAAAGGCTACCAGGACATTCTAGCCCAGAGTTGACAAAGGTCTTTCCCAATGGCTATGGGGAGGTAGGAAAGGGGTAGGATCACTCACTGAGTCAAGCAAATATGTTGGGCACTATATTAGTTTCCTATAACAAAATACCAAAGTAAAGTACCACAAAATGGGTGGCTTACAACAACAGAAGTTTATTCTCTGATCATTCTGGAGGCCAGAAGTCTGAAATTAGGGTGTCAGAAGGGCCATACTCCCTCTGACACCTCTAGGGAAGGAGTTTTCTCGCCTCTCTCCTGGCTTCTTGGCTTCTGGCGGGCGCAGCAATCCTTAGTGTTCCTTGGGTTGCTGCTACCACTCCAATCTCTGTCTCTGCCATCACATCTCATGGCTTTCTCCCTGTGTATGTCTGCGCCTCTGCATCCTTTCCTCTTCTAATAAGGACACAGTCATATTGGATTTAGGGCCTGTCCTAATTCAATGTGACCTTAACTAACTATATCTGTAAAACCCTATTTTCAAATAAGGTGACATTACGAGGTTCTGCATAGACATAAGTTTGGGGGGACATTATTCAACCCACTATAGGCACCTACCTTATGCCAAGTGCTATGAAGAAAGAAGATAAAGGTGAATAAACATTCCCCTGCACTTGGGTTGCTCAGCTCCCAGAGAGGGAGATAAGCAGGTTGGTGCCTACTCTGAGAGCAGCAAACACATGTTGCTGGTACAGGGCAGAGGAAGCATCTCACCCCAAATTAACAGGGTCATGGAAGCAACCTCTGAGCTGAGATCTGAAAGCCTGGCAGGAGGTAGCCAGGGGGAGGAGGATGGAAAGGCAACAGAGACAGAGGAAGGGACATGTAGGTCCAAGGGTCTCGTTGTAGAGGGAGCAAGATGAGTGCATTGAGGCCAGAATATGGGGTCTGAGATGGACAAGCAGAGATGTATAAAGCCAGACTGTTATGCAAGGGCGGGTCAGGAAGCATCTCATGTGCCTGTCTAAGAATTTTTTCTGTGGACCATCGAGAGCCATTGGCATAGTTTAAGCAAGGGAGGAATGCAGTCATATTTGCATGTTAGAACAATCACTGTGAAGCAACGAAAAGGATAAATTGGAAAGGTTAAGAATGGAAATGGGAAATCTCAGTAAAAGGCAATAAATAGTAAGGTCCTGGCATATGGCCGCAACCATGAGGATGGGGAGAATGGAACTGATTTAATATTCATTCAAGACGAGGGAATCAGCAGAGTTTGTGGATAAATCAAATGTTGGGAATGAAAAAGAAGTCAATAACATCCAAGGTACTCTGCTCTAGGTTTTGTTAATTTCAGTCCTGAAGTCATCCCTGAGCTATCTGGAAGTGATCAGGTCAGAATGCTGGAGAACTTCAACATTTCCGGAGAAGGAGGGGAAAAATCAGCTAGTAAATAATTCAGAGAAAAAAATAGTCACATGACAGGAGAAATGGAATTACATATGGGGAGCATTAAGCAGAGAGCCACTGGTACCCAGGCAGAACTAGCATCCAAGTAATAATGCTAGCCCAGTGAGGAGACTCTCAGGGAAGGAAGAACTCTGGGAAACTTGGAGACCCAGAAAGAAGGCAGAGTGGGGACAAAGATCACATAACTTTGTATTTGGCAACTTTCTCAACTTCATATTAAGCCTGGATGTCACCAAGAACAGTGGGGTCCAGTTCAGTTAATGAGGGTGATCAACTGCCAGGTTTGCCCAAGTCTGTTCCAGTTTAATCCTGAGAGCCTAATCTCCTGAGAAAAATTTCTGTCCTGGGAAAACCAGGACACTTGGTCACCCTGATTAACAAACACTTCCTGAACATTTGCTACATGCCATATGTATATTGGATGATATCAAGATTAACAGTGCACAGAGCAGGCTCTTGTGTAGCCCACAGCCTGGTGGGGGAAAATAATAGATTGTAAGCTCCTAAAACCTGTAGAAGAGTAGGTTGAAATTCCTCTCCTTCACTGCATGGGCAAGTTAAAGGAAAATGGTTTGTATATAACTTAGGCCAGGGATGAAGAAAAGCTCTCTTAGCAAAATAAGGCTGTGGTGTGGGTTCATAAGTGCATGATAATAGGAGAAATATTAATTTCTTGTATCAAATTGAAAAAGGCACAAGTTATGCTTATTCTGGGGTGTTTTCTTTTGGTATAATAGAAGAAATGTGAGTTTTCAAGATAGTTATGTTAAAAGGAGAAATAATTTCTCTTGTAAAGCTAAGGACAGCTTGGGGCCAGAAGGAAGGGAAGATGTCCACACAGGATAAAATGCGCTTGATTTTAGATACTGCAGGAAAGAACCAGTTACAACTCAAAAAGAAAAAACCCTGTCGAGTCTCTCCTTGGTCCCCCTGCCTGGATAAGTTTCTAGGACTGCTGTAACAAATTACCACAATCTACATGGCTTAAAATAACAGAAATGTATTCTCTCACAGTTCTGGAGGGCAGAAGTCTAAAATCAAAATGTCCGCAGAACTGCACTCCCTCTGGAGGCTCCAGGGAGATTTTATTCTTTGCCTTCTCCTAGCTACTGTCGTCACTTGGCATTCTTTGACTTGTAGCTACATCAACTCGAATTTCTGCCACCATCTTTGCATGACCTTCTTCCCCACATTTCTTTATGTGTCCTCTTCAGTTTATCTAATCTCCCTCTGCCTGACTCTTATAAAGACATCTGTTATAAACTCATTGCAAGTTGAGGAGCCTACTGTATGCATATCATTGCAAGTTGAGGAGTGTACTGAATGCATATCACTTTCACACTTAAAGGTGAAACATCAAATATAGAGAGATGTCATCCAGATTACTTACTTGAGGTGCTCTGCACTCACCTCCACAAGGAAGGATGAAAACAACAAATAGATAACCATGTGTCAAATAAAACGTCCGAAGGAGAACACCAGAATTCAGCAAGGAAGTGACAAATACCTTTTGAGATAGAAGCTCAGGACAGCAACTTTTAGAGGGAAGTACAGCACCCAGCAAGTATCAGCTCAGAGCCAAAAGGGAATCCCCAGTGTGGGAGAAAGGTGAGCAGGAAATCTCCAGCAGTCCACATTCCCACTTTACATGTCTGCAATCTTAGTTACCCTTACCCTACCCACCACCTTCACAGGGCTTAAGCCCAGTGTAGGAAGCTGCCTGAATCTACGTGACTGCATTATTCCAGAAACCAAATTCACACAGAATCACCCCCTACTCCCCAGAACCCAGGCTGCTGCAGCACAGTACAGTTTTGAGAGCCGAGCCAGCACCAGAGTACATCCTGCCCTGAGGATTAATAGTCTTCTGCACCTCTGCATCCCTGTAGCTCCACGGATATACCACCACATTTACCCAGAGAGCTGTAGAGTCAAAAGACCAGCTGAAACTAGCAGTACAGCCATATTTTTCATAACAGACCCCATGCAGTACCCTACATCTTGGGGAACAGGCAGTCCAGCACAGGTGAGAAGGCTGCCCTCAGGAGAGAGGGAGCTGATGCATGCACTCTCTAGAGCCTGAGAGCCATTTACCCAAGGCCCACTACCACCAACCCTGCTCTCTCCAGCGTCAAAGCTGCCAAGCACCCATGTACCTCAGGAGCCCAGGGACTGGCCTGCCAAGGGTCTGCTGCTGGTGGTAACCATGCCATCTTCAACAGGGAAACCCCAAGGGCTCAAGGACTGGCCTGCCCAGTGTTCCTATCCCCACCAAAGCCATAGCAAAGCTTCCACAAACAACCTCAGCCTAGCCTGCTGAGGCACTTGAAGACACTGCTGACATTGATTATAGCCAAAGAAATTATACAGAGACTATACTACTTCACCCACCCAGAACCAAAGCCAAAGCACCCTACCCAATCAATGCTATAGGACACATCTACAGGAAAAGGTCTTTCCCTACAAAAGCTACTCCATAATATTGGAAGAAGCAAATTTTCCACCAAATGTCAGATATTAACATAGGAACACAGAAAACATGAAAAACCAAAGAAGCATGACATCTCTAAAGAAACACAATAATTCTCCTGTAACAGACCACAAAGAAAAGGAACTCAATGAATGCCTAGAAAGGAATTCAATATAATGACCTTAAGGAAACTCAGTGAGATACAGGAGAACACAGATAGACAATTCAACAAAATCAGAAAAACAAGTCATGATCTAAATGTTAAATTCAATAGAGATAAATATCATTTAAAAATGAGCCAAACAAAAACCCTAGAAAAACTCTAGAATTGAAGAAGTTAATGATTAAAATTAAAAATACAGTTGGCAGCTTCAACAGTAGACTGGATCAAGCTAAAGACAAAATTTCTGAACTTGAAAACAGGTCTTTTGAAATAACATAATCAGAAAAAAAATAAAGAATAAAAAGAATGAAGAAAGACTACAGGACATATGGTATGCTATTAAGCAAAAAAAAAGAAAGAAAGAAAAAGAGAAAGAGAAGGAAAGGAAAGGAAAATGGAAAGGGGAAAGGAAAGAAGAGAAAGAAAGAAAAAGAAATTTAGATTTTAAGGAGAAGGCATGAGAAAACACATAGAAACCCTACTTAATAAAATAATACCTGAAAATTTTCCAAGTATTGGGAAATATCAGGACACACATATACAGAAAGCTCAAAAGATTCCTAAATAGATGCAACCCAAAAAGATCCCCTCAAGGCACATTATAGACAAACTGTCAAAAGTTAAAGACAAAGAATTATAAAAACAGCTAAAAAGCAATAGAAAAGCATCAAGTCACATACAGGGTAGCCCCCATCAGATGAACAGCAAGTTTCTCAGCAGAAACCTCACAGGTCAAAAAAGAGTAAAACGATGTGTTCAAAGTACTGGATTTAAAAAAAGAAAGAAAAAAAACTATCATCCAAGAATACTATACCCCCAAAAAAACAATTCTTCATAAATAAAGGAGAAATAAAATATTTCAGAAAATCAAGCTACAACTGGAAACTCAAAGAAGTGATCACCATTAGTCTTGTCATACAAGAAATGTGTAAAAGCTAGGCATGATGGATCATGCCTGTAATCCTAGTACTTTGGGAGGCCAAGGCAATAGTATTGCCTGACCCCAAGAGTTTGAGGCTGGCCTGGGCAACAAAATGAGATCCCCATCTCGACCAAAAAAAAAAAAAAAAATTAATGAGCCAGCTGTGATAGTGTGTACCTGTGGTCCCAGCCACTCAGGAGGCTAAAGTGGGAGGATCATTTGAGCCCAGGAGGTTAAGGCTGCAGTGAGCCATGATCATGCCACTGCAATCCAGACTGGGTGAAAGAGTGAGACCATGTCTGAAGAAAAGACATGGTAAGAGAGTTGTGCATCTGGAAGTGAAAGAGCAGTTGCTATCACAAAAATGTATGACTCCCTGGTGGTTATGTGGTTAAGATAAAAATAAAAACACAAAAAACTATAAAACCCACTTGTGGAACAGATAAACAAATGATAAAGAGAAAGAAATAAAATGATACCACTACAGAAAACCACCACATGGCAGAAATAATAAAAGAGGAAAAAAAGAACAAAGGATATATGAAACAACCAGAAAATAATTAACAAAATAACAAGAATAGGTCCTCACCTATCAATAATAACCTTTAATGTAAATGGTTTTAAATTCCTCAATTAAAAGATATATTCATGGCCACCCTTGTGTCAAGCAAAAAAAAAAAATAAAAAAAAAAGATATACAGTTATACATTGGCTGAATAGATTTTAAAAAAACCAAAAGATCCAATTATGTGCTGCCTACAAGAAACTCACTTCGCCTCTAAAGACAAACATAGGCTGAAGGTGAAGGGATGGAAAAAGATATTCCAAGCAACATAAATGAAAAGCCAGCAAAAGAGGCCATATTTATATTAGATAAAATAGTCTTTAAGCCTGAAAAAAAACACACATAAAGAAACAAAGAAGGTCATATATAATGATAAAGAGATCAATTCAACAAGAGAATATGACAATTGTAAATATATGCGTACCCACTACCAGGTCACCCAGATATATAAAGCAAGTATTATTAGAGCTAAAGGGAGAGATAAACTCCTATACAACAAGAATTGGAAACTTCAGTGCATCCTGTTAGCATTGGACAAATCATCTGCACAGAATATCAACAAAGAAACATTAAACTTAAACTGCACTATAGACCAACTGGACTTAACAAACATTTACAGAACATTTATCCAACAGCTGGAGAATACACATTTTTCTCATCAGCATATGAAACGTTCTTTAGGATAGACTATATGTTAAGCTATAAAACAAATCTCAACATATTTTTAAAAACTGAAATTATATCAACTATTTTTTGAGATCACAATGGAATAAATAGAAATCAATAACCAGAGGAACTTTGGAAACTGTATAAATACATGGAAATTAAGCAACATGCTCCTGAACAACCAATGGGTCAATGAAAAAATTAAGAAGGAAATCCAAAAAATGTTTGAAACAAAAATAGGAACACAACATGTGAAAATTAGTAAGATACAGCAAAAATAGTGCTAGGTTTATAGCAATAAATGCCTGCAGCAGAAAAGTAGAAAGATTTTAAATAAATAACCTAATGCAGAACTAAATAAAACAGAGACAAAAAAATACAAAAGGTAAACAAAATGGAAAGTTGATTTTTCAAAAAGATAAAATCAACAAACCATTAGCGACCCTTTTCACAAGATGGCGCCGAAAGCGAAGAAGGAAGCTCCTGCCCCTCCTAAAGTCGAGGCCAAAGCGAAGGCTTTAAAGGCCAAGAAGGCAGTGTTGAAAGGTGTCCACAGCCACAAAAAAAAGAAGATCCGCATGTCACCCACCTTCCGGCGGCCCAAGACACTGCGACTCCGGAGGCAGCCCAAATATCCTCGGAAGAGCGCCCCCAGGAGAAACAAGCTTGACCACTATGCTATCATCAAGTTTCCGCTGACCACTGAGTCCGCCATGAAGAAGATCGAAGACAACAACACACTTGTGTTCATTGTGGATGTTAAAGCCAACAAGCACCAGATCAAACAGGCAGTGAAGAAGCTCTACGACATTGATGTGGCCAAGGTCAACACCCTGATTCGGCCTGATGGAGAGAAGAAGGCAT
>PVKV010025373.1:0-29777 GCA_004027835.1 Alouatta palliata
AAAAAAAGAAAAATAATCAGCTATAAACAAAACTATAAACAACATTTTGAGGATAATTAGGGAAATTTGGAATACAGTCTATCAGATAACATCAGGGAATTGATTTTTACTGTCGGGGGTATAACAGTGATATTATGATTATACCATATTATAATTATGTCATTTTTAGGAGATGCATTATACAAAATTTAGGGGTAAAGTGACATGATGTGTACAACTTACTTTCAGCTAGGTCTGCCAAAAGTAAATAATAAAAAGTCAGCACAATGTTAGCAACTGTTGGATCTAGCAGTGGACATAAAGGTGTTTACTGTCTTAGTCTTTCAATTTTCCTGTATGAACATTTTCGTAAGTTAGAAAATATGAAATGTGAGATGGAGATAAATGCTATGGTTAAAAAAAAAAAAAAAAAAAAAAGTAAATCATGGAAGGGGAATGCGGAAGATTTGGGAACAGAGGTGGGAGGTCATTTTAAACACAGTGGTCAAGAAGGGCTTCACCAGAGACGCAACGTCAGAATCAATACCACGTAAGCTGTGCGCGGTGGGCTCACGCCTGTAATCCCAGCACTTTGGGAGGTGGGCAGATTGCTTGAGGTCAGGAGTTCAAGACCAGCCTGGCCAATGTGGCAAAACCCTGTCTCTACTAAAAATACAAAAATTAGCCAGGTATGGTGGTGTGAACCTGTAGTCCCAGCTAATCAAGAGGCTGAGGCTGAGAATCGTTTGAACCCAGGAGGCGGAAATTTCAGTGAGCCAAGATGACGCCACTGCACTCCAGCCTGGGTGACAGAGCAAGACTCTGTCTCAAAAAAAAAAAAAAAAAAAAAAGAATGAAGACCACACAGATACTTGGGGGAAACTACATCGTAACAGACAGAACAGCAAGTACAAAGGTGGGAACAGGCTGGCATGTCTGAGGGGGCCAGTGTGGCTCAAGTGGAGTAATTGAGGGGAGTGGCACAGCAGTCTGAGGAGTGTCAGACTTTCCAGGGCCTGGACCAGCAGGAACACCAACTAGCCAGAATAAGGGGAAGAACACCTGGGAGGGGTACGGGAGCCTTATCTATGGGCCACTGTAAAGACCTGGCTTTGTATATAAAACGAGAAGGGTAGTGATTGGACCATGATGAGAAGAGGTATCAAGTGACCTAATTTACACTTCGAGAGGATCCTTTTGGCTATGATGCTAAGAACAGACTGAAAAGGGAGCAAGACTCGACAAACAGGAAGAAAAGTTAGAAGGCAACTGCTGATAACTAGGACAAGAGATGACAGTGCCTCAGACCAGAGAGGTGGCAGTGGAGGAGGTGAGAAGTTCTGACACTGGATTTAGTCTTAATGTAGCTGACATGATCTCCTGATCAAATATGAGACATGACAGAAAACAAGGAACTCAAGGGTGACTGCATGGTTATCCTAACAACTGATGAAATGGAGCTGCCATGTTCTGAGAGAGGAAGATACAGGAAAAGCATATTTGCAGGGAAAAGAGGCAAGGTCAGGGCTCTACTTTGGACATGTTAGGCTTAAGATGCTTATTATGGCCGTGCATGGTGGCTCACGCCTGTAATCCTAGCACTTGGCCAAGGCAGGTGAATTACCTGAGGTCAGAAGTTTGAGACCAGCCTAGCCAACATGGTAAAACGCCATCTCTACTAAAAAATACAAAAAAATAGCCGGGTGTGGTAGCAGGCACCTGTAGTCCCAGTTACTCGGGAGGCTGAGGCAGGAGAATCGCTTAAATTCAGGAGGCAGAAGCTGCAATGAGCCAAGAGATCACGCCATTGCGCTCCAGCCTGGGAAACAGGAGCGCAACTCTCAAAAAAAAAGGTGCTTATTAGTCATCCAACTAGGATAGACAGGTGGATATCTAATCCCAGAGAGAATATCTACTCTCAGATTTAGGGAAAGTTCCAGGTAAGAAACACACACTGGGAAGTCACCAGCATGTAGAGGGTATTCACAGCCATAATATTGGATAAGATCACTAAATAACTGAGTAGAGAGAGAAAGAGGCTGAGTCCCAGAACACTTTAAAGGTTTAAAGAGCAGGAAAGCACTGTGGGAGGCTGAGGCAGGTGGATCACTTGAAGTCAGGAGTTTGAAACCAGTCTGGCCAACGTGGTGAAACCCCATCTCTACTAAAAACACAAAAATTAGCCAGGCATGGTGGTGGGCGCCTGTAATCCCAGCTACTTGGGAGGCTGAGGCAACACAGTGAGACTCTGTCACAAAAAATAAATAAGTAAACATAAAGAGCAGGAAAGAAGGAGAAGCCAGCAGAAGAGGTGGGAAATGTGTAACTAGTGAGGTGGGGAGAAAATCAGGAGAATGTGGCATTCTAAAAGCCAGGTGAAGAAAGTATTTCGGGGAGGAGGATGTGATAAACTATGAAGATGAGGACTGAGAACTGATCATTGGATTTATCAACCTAGGGTTACTGGTGATCTTGACAAAAAGTTTTTCTAAAGTATCAAGAGAGAAAGCTGAACTGGAGTGGTTCAAGAAAAGATGGGAGAAGAGAAATTGGAGACACCAAACACTGACAGGTGTTCAAGGATGATTTATAGTAGCAAAAGGGAGGAGAGAAATGAGAGGGTCAGAGTTGAAAGAAGTGAGAAATTTTTAAGATAAAAAAAAAAAAAAAAACCCTCAGCATGGTAGAAAGAATGAAGCAAAGAGACTGTATTAGTTTTCCATGGCTGCTGTAACAAAGGACCACAAACTTAGCGGTTTAAACAACACATATGTATGTGTTCTCCTGCAGCTGTGGAGGGTTACATTCGTTCTGGAGGCTTTAGGGGAGAATCTGCTCCTTGCCTTTTGCAGCTTCAGAGCTGCCTATATTCCTTGGCTCGCTGTCCCCCAATCACGCTAAGCTCTCCTGTCATCACATCTGTTCTCACTTTGCCAGGACGACCTTCCTCTAAGATGCATTGTGATTACACTAGGCCCGCCCAGATGATCCACAATGATCTCTCCTTCCCAAGAGCCTTAACTTAATCACATGTGCAAAGTCCCTTTTACCATGTAAGATAACATATTCACAGGTTCTGGACACCTTAGAGGGAAAGTTATTCAGCCTATCACAGTGATCATGCAAAAGAAAGGGTAAAATGTGCTGAACAATGTACTCAAGTAGGTAAAGAGGCTGCCTTTGTAGAGAGCACAGAGAGCCCGTCCTCAGCAAAAAGAGAAAAGGCAGAGGAACAGGCACAGACGCAGGGAAGGAGCAGGTGCAATGGCAGACTTGGGGATGGTCTCACCCCCCACCCCACCCCACCCCACCAAAACAGGAAGTACAAACAAGGCCAGGTGCAGTGGCTCACACCTGTAATCCTAGCACTTTGGGAGGCTGAGGCAGGAGGATCACTTGAGGTCAGGAGTTGGAGACCAGCCTGGCCAACCCAACAAAACCCTATCTCTACTAAAAATACAAAAATTAGCCAGGTGTGATGGCACATGCCTGTAGTCCCAGCTACTTGGGAGGCTAAGGCAGGAGAATCACTTGAACCTGGGAGGCAGAGGTTGCAATGAGCCAAAATCGAGCCACTGCACTCCAGCCTGGGCAACAGAGCAAGACTCTGTCTCAAAAAAAAAAAAAAAAAAAAATTGTTGGGAGTCAGGGAAAAAGAGAGAGTGAATTAGAAAGATACAGGTAGTACTGAGAAGTGGGGTACTTTGCCAGGCACCTGTGGTTCCAGCTACTCAGTTCAAGGCTTCAGTGAGCTATGACAGCACCTGTGAATAGCCACTGCCCTCCAGCCTGGGCAACACAGAAAGACCCTGCCTCTAAAAATAATTAAAAAAAAAAAAAAAAAAAAAAAAGTGGAGTACTTAAAGTTAAGATGACAGAGTAGTGCACCTATTGTTAATGACAAGGTCTAGGGTGTGACTATGGTAGTGAGTGGTTGTGGCCTACTACAGTAGAGCAAGAAACAAGACTACTGAAACAGAGAGATGACCGAACTGAGAGACCTTAGGGAAAGTTTCCAAGTTTAAGAACCAGAAAGCCTGGCTTCAACCCCAGCTCTGTCATTTACTAGCTGGTGAAATTTAAGCAAGTAAATGCTCTAAGAATTTGTTTCATCCCCCAAACGGGAATAAGAATTTAGACTTTGACTGGTCCAGAATTGATGATACAAAGGAAAAAATAATGTACAACACATATTTAATAGGAATACATTAAAAATAGTGATACACAATAAACACAAAATTGTTGCCTATGTGAGGGAAGAATAGGGGTGGTGAATAGGGATAAAAGGGAATAAATAAAATAGAAGAACCTCAGGTGTCCCCTGATGGCTTCTCATAAGCTGAAGAGTATGATTAACATAACTCTTACCTGGAGTCAAAGTAAAGTAAAAATAGGAAGGAGGCAAGAGACATTTTTAGCAACAGAATCAAGAGGACTTGTGAAGACAGTATTTGGATGTCAGCACAGCAGGCTACAGGCTAAGGAAGGAAGCTAGACTTTGGGAGAAGACGTCCTAACAGAATTAGGAAGCACTGAAGGAGAATCTTGTCTAAGAAACTGAACTTGGAATTAGAGGCATGCTTTAATTCTCCAAATCTTCTATCCATGGTTTCTCTCCTTGCCTTTCATATTATGTATCCTGTCATTCAACCGGTTACTAAGCTCAAAGACACTTCCTATGTCTACTTCCTCATTTCCTACTCATTTCCAACCCACTCTGGTCTGGTTCCTTTTCCAACTTTATGAAAACTATCTTGTCGTGACCATCTACAACTTCCATGTTGCCCTATGGTCACTTTTCTGGCCTTTCTCTTGGAATTCAGCAGCATTTCAAACAGCTGACAGTGCCTTCCTTGTTGAAACCCTCTTGCTTCTATACCACTGTCTTTTGAGTTTTTCCAACTCATCCCTCTCTATCCAGCTTCTAAATGTTGGTCCTAGATGCACAAGGCCTTCCTGGTGTTCTCACCTGTTCCCATGGTTTCATGAACTGTGTGATAATGTCATGAACTGTGTGATAATGGTATCCAAATTTATGTCTCACTCCATGGGCCACTTTCCTGAGCGGTCCATATAACTCCCCTGAGAGCCAAACTTTCATCTAAGTGATTACGGACCCCTTCACCTGAGTGTCTCTCCGGTAAGTGACACATACCACGTCCAAAACGTAACTAAATTTCCAAACCTGTTACCAAGGCCTCCAGACCCTGCCTACGTGTCAGACCTCACTAAGCTTGGTCACAATGCTCTGGTCAGGTCCTAGGCTGGGCTAGGCCAGGCTCTCCCCTGCCTTATTTTTGTACTTGCTCCTTCTGCCTGAAACACGTTCCTTAGCCACTTCCTAAAGATCTTCCCTGAACCCCTAGCGGAGCCATCCTGAACCCCCACGCTATTCTCAATCACAGCATTCAGCGTCACCTGTAATTATTTCTTTTGCTCATTGTCTCCTCAACTCCAACAATACAGAGATCTTATCAGTTTTGTTCAGAGGGAGCGCCCAACGAGAGCGCTCAATACTTTCGAATGAATGCAAAAATAAATCCATGCCTGCGAAGCATACAGCGGTAACCATACCGCTTCCAAGGCCCTGAAAATAACGTCTACTCCAGGAAAACCACCTTTTTAATGGAGAGGCACCGCACATGTTTCAGGAGCGCGGGGAAGAAGCCGCCCCACCGCCCGCGCAGGGACGGAGTGGAGGGGCAGGTGCTGCGCGTGCTCCGACGCCGGCCGAAGCCGCATCCTGATTGGCTGAGCGCACAGGGGCCGCCCCCTCAACCCCGCGCCGTCCCTCCCCTCCTCCCACGCCAGCCTCTGCCTCTGCCCTCGGTCGCAGGGCCGAGACCCGGGCTGAGCATATCCCCTCTCCCCGCCCAGGCCAGCCCGCCAGCCCTGCCCGACCGAAGCACTGCTTCACTCCAGGCCCTTCCTGCCGCGCCTCCCAATGGCGCGGCCTCACCTGGGCCGGGAGGTCCCATCTTGCTTCGGTGTCGCCGGAGCTGGTTTTAAATTGCGCGCGTCGAGACGCCTGAGCGCCGTAACGGCCGCGTGACGTCGCCGGCGGGCGGGGCCAGCCACGCGCCTGCGCAGACCACCTCGGGCCTCTGCGGGGAAGGGTCTCCGGGGCTGCGCCCGAATGAGGCGTTCTGGCTCGGGGGCCCCATGTGAATGCACTTCTTGGAGTCCGTGGAACCCCTGAAATAGTATGAAAACGCCCTCCTTTCGAGCACTAGGTGCAGGACTGGACTTGGGGACCCAGGGTCGATCAAGACGATCAAGGGCCCGTCTTTCGTGGAATTGACTTTGTCTTGGGGAGGCGGATGACCGAGAAAACGAGGTCTATTTCCCGCAGAGGCCTGTGTTGTGTGCGCAGCCGCTGAAAACGTGGGAGCGGGACGGAAGGGGAGTGAGGAGCCCTCCAGGCGAGGGAAGAACTGATGCAGAAATGCTCTGTGTACATTTCATGTAGCATAAAATAATACAGTGTAAGATGAAGGGCGGCCGGGCGCGCTGGCTCACGCCTGTCATCCCAGCACTTTGGGAGGCCGAGGCGGGCGGATCACGAGGTCCTTCCATCCACTTTACCTTCTCACTGGCCTACTCTGACCCCCTACTCAGGCCGAATGTTGTTTGCGGAGTCCAAATCTGAGCTGTCACTCCCACGTCTCCCCCACCACTTCCTTCCCGAGTGTTACCCTTCAAGGGTTCCACTGCCTTGGGAACCTGTAAGTGTCCTGCAAGGGCCTGCAAGGGTCTGCCTCCCCCTCCTCCCCACCCTGGCAGCCTCTCCAGCCTCCTCGGGGACCTTGCTCCCCTTGCTCCCTGCCCTCCAGCTGCCCTGGCCTTCAGATTCCCCTCATCACGTCTGCTCCTAACACTGGGCCTCTGCACACACACTCATCTAGCTAGGATCCTCTTCATCCCCATCTTCATCCCCATGGTTCCAATCAAGTTCCCGCTCCCCTTACTTCCTCAAGGAGGCCTTCCCTGATACGCACCACTCTCCATACTGGAGGCTTCTGGAGAACTTGTCAGAGCTGCGTTTTTACATGCACTAGGGTGACTTTCATGTCTGTCTCCTCCACAGACTGTCAACTGCATGTTACTGAAGCCATATCTACTCACCGTGGTTTTCCCACTGCCTGGTGCTGGCTGACACAGCAAGTACTTAAACATGTATTCAATGAGTACAGCTGGAAGACAGCTTTAAATCCTGCATTGGACACATTAACCTCTCTGGCCTCATTTTCTTCCTCATCTATAAACAGGGAAGGCAGTATCCCCTTCACTGAACTTGCTCAGTATATGCTAGGGTCCTTGTCATCTCCCTCACTTGTCTTCTGCTGAATGCATCTGAGGGAGCTCATTGGGACAAGTGTGATCCTCTAGATTCCACATCTACATTAAGAGCAGCGAGGGTTGGGAGGTGACACACTGAATCAGGAGTCTCTGAAGAAGGGCTTGGAAGCCCTGGCAGAGGAGAGCTACTAGGTGACCCACTAGGTGAGCCCTGAGGCTGTTCTGTGGGGGTAATGGAGTCGTCTGAGCTGCTTCCAGCTTCACATGCAAGGAGGAAAAGCCAGCTCCGTGCCCAGCATCTCTGGGCCAGGGCTGCCTTGTGCAGGCAGGTCTTTCGCCTCCTGCTCTGAATGCCATCTTTGTTTTGTTGTTAGGGCCATGAAGGGTGCCAGAAGAGTGAGTGATTTATCACTGGTGTCAGCGGTGTACAAAGCTCAATATCTCTATTTGTGCAAAACTGAAGTAGTAAGCTTCCTCCACTGCTCCTGGGCTGCCAGAAAGGCAAAGCTGCCATCATCTCCCTTCCCTACCCCATTTTACTCTTCATGGAGATTCTACTTCCCCCAGATAAATGGGAAACTGCCTTAGTTTAGGTAAGGAACAAAAGCATTATCCATTGGCCACCTGAACAAGCAATCTTTTGGCTTCAAATTTGCCCTGACTTCCCAGTCTGCAGCTGGCTTATACAAAGATGTAGTCTGTGATAGAAACCATCAAGTCCCTGGGACTCAATGGGCAAGTAGTTGAAATGGCTTTGCATTCATTTTGGCCTCTAAGTAAATACCTTTAATTTTTGCATGTTATATGCAATTCCTGACCTCCTTAAGATTGGGCTAAGAACCAACAATTTCTGTCTTATAGAATTTCTAAACAGTAACATACCATCTTTTAAAATATAATACTTTTTGCTTTTCAAAGCCCTCTAACCCTTACATCTTGTTTTATTTCCAAGACCAAGCTGAAAGGTTGCTAGGGCAGATAGTTTCTTCCAGACTCTGCCACTTATTAGCTATGTGACCTTGGGGAAGTTGCATACCCTTTCTGTGCCTCAGTTTCCTCACATGTAAAATGGAAGGGATGAAGGGCCCACTTCATGGGGTTATAGTATGAAGATTAAATGAGTTACCAGATGTAAAGGCATCAGAACAGTGTCCTGAACACTGGGAAAGCTCGGTGAACCCTAAGCATTGCCGTTACTCTAACTGCTGGTGTATCCTGGGGGCTAGCCAGGTTTTGTTTTAGAATAAAGCTTAACTTCCTATCTGGAGAGGTTTCCTCTTTAATTTTAAGAGTATTCCCAGAGCACTACAGGTCTGTTCTTACCATTACTACTTTTTTTTTTTAGTACTCTTTCTTGCACCCTCTGCTCCACTCAAGCTTTGCTGACTGCTCCCTTTGTCATCATCTTTTATGTTTTCTTTTTCTTTTTTTTTTTGAGACAGTCTCACTCTGTCACCCAGGCTGGAGTGCAATGGTGTGATCTCGGCTCACTGCAACCTCCACCTGCTGAGTTCAAGCAATTCTCCTGCCTGAGACTCCTGAGTAGCTGGGATTACAGGCACCTGCCACAGTGCCTGGCAAATTTCTTTAAATTTTTAGTAGAGATGAGGTTCCACCAGGTTGGCCAGGTGGTTTCGAACTCTTGACCTCAAGTGATCTGCTTACCTCGACCTCCCAAAGCGCTGGGATTACTTGCGTGAGCTACTGTACCCATACCTGGTCTTTGTTTTCTTTTTTATCTGTTAGAGTAGAGACAGCCAACTCCTAGAAATCATACCACCTTCTTTTTACCTGAGCAGACTTTCAGAGTTTATCCACGTTGTTTGTAACCACTAAGATCTTCTAATTTGGCTGATATTTTGGTTTGGGCACCAGGAAAATTAATCATCTAGATGTTCCTTATTCTTTTCTGGCTATTGGCCATGCCACTGGGAAACCACAAGGCGGACTGGTTCAAAGTACATTGAGAAATACCAGGATGTACTGAATGGAGCTATTAGGGTAACATGAACTTCTTGGGAACAGGCATGTGAGAATGCTGATCTGCTGACTGTGTTACTGCATAGATTCCAATATATACAGAAAATAGTCTCCTTTATTGACTTGTAACTTAAAACATCAGCAAATAATTTTCTAAACAAAAAATATATGGATGTTTCTAAAACACCAAAATCCCACCAGCAGAGAACCAATCATCACTGCATCTTGCCTTGAAAGCAGTACCTGACAGACACAGGCAACATGGGAACACAGTAGCTATTGTGTACTGGGAGCCCAAAATACTGACTGGCATCAGCTTCTGGGAGACTTTTTTTTTTTTGAGACAGGGTCTCACTGTTTTTCCCAGGCTTGCTGGAGTACAGCAGCATTATCACAGCTCACTGCAGCCTTCACCTCCTGGACTCAAGCAGGTCAAGCTTTCTGCCTCAGCCTCCAGACTAGCAGGAACCACAGGTGTATGCCAGCACGCCCAGCTATTTTTCTGTAGAGACAGGGTCGTGACATGTTGCCCAGACTGGTCTTGAACTCCTGGGCTCAGGTGATCTGCCCACCTCAGCCTCCCAAAGTGCTGAGATTACAGGTGTGAGCCACTATACCAGGCTTTGGGACATTTTTAAACTTGGCTTTTGCTGGAGGGGAAGGTATGTATTCTATGACTGAAGCCCATAACAGCCAGCATCTGATCCCCACTGAGGTCAAATTCAGTGGGGACAGGTTACTTTCCCCAGCAGATAGAACGGCATTGGCATTTCCAAAACAACCATCCCCATAACCATAGTTGCATTTCTTAACACTCCTCCTCAGCATCCCATGGTTTTGAAAAAAGGGAAAAATATACCAATCATATCTCTAGAATCACGATTTTAGAGGTGGACTGCTTCCCAATCCTTTCCTATACAAATCTGACTATGAACCTGGATTGTGATGACCCCTCTTTCAAAACCACAAACACAGTTCAAGTACCTTTGTCATTTTTGAAAAAATAAAATACAAAGGAGGCATGACCAGACTGAGAAAAAGCACAGCTAGCTAAACCTTTACATTTAACAAGTGGCTCCCCCAAGAAACAAAGTCATTGTTCATCTCAGAGCCCCCAAAAAGATTGTCCTTGTGAAGGCTTTTATAATGTCTCCAGGCACTAAAAAGTTCATCAGATGTTAGTTATTTCATTGATTATAGTAAATGCATTATCTCAATTATGAGACAGGTTACTATGGACTTAATATTTGTGAATCAATGCTAATAAGGTAGCTTTTCAGATGCATAAAAACATCTCTTGTCATATAAAAGTAGGATTAAATTAAGAAAATGGAATGTAAACATCTTGGTTATATTTTCTTTCTCTTTCTTCTTTTTTTTTTTTTTTTTTTTTTTGAGACGGAGCCTCACTCTGTAGCCCATACTGAAGTGCAGTGGCGTGACCTCGTCTCACTGCAACCTCCACCTCCTGGTGATTGTTGTGCCTCAGCCTCCTGAGTAGATGGGACTACAGGCCCGTGCCACCATGCCCAGCTAATTTTTTCTATTTTAGCAGAGACGAGTTTCACCATGTTGCCCAGGGTCGTCTCAAACTCCTGAGCTCAAGCGATCCACCCACCTTGGCCTCCCAAGTGCTGGGATTACAGGCATGAGCCACTGTGCCCGGCCTTGGTTATATTTTCAAAATAGTGAAGTTTTGAAAAATTAGATCCTAAAATATGAGAAGCTGCCCATCACAGTATTTAGGATAAAATGGAGTGCCACCAGCTCAGATAGGAATTAAACTAACAGTTCAACAAGGAAACCAATTTACAAGGAACACACTGGGAGTTAATCACAAAAAGGAATAAGCCGGAATGGAGGTATTCTCGGATTCTCTCGATTCCAGTGTTGATTAAAAAAACACAACTTCACAGTCCCCCTCTGGATCTCAACTCCTTAGCAGCAAGACCCTCCTGTAACATTCATTTCCCTGGACCTTCTTTGGGTCATGATCAAAGTTAAGCAGAAGAAAACTTCAGATGACCCACCCTTGATTAGGCACTGCAGGGTCATTAGACTCATCCTCATGACCACCTCACACACTCCTTAAAGTGTCTTAGCTATCACAGCCCCCACTAGCAAGGTGAAAGTCACATATACCACTGATATATCTGAAAAATAAATGCTTTTGTAGTCCAAGGAATTAGAAATACCTTCATCTGTTTTTTACAAATGGTCTTTACATCAAGGTGCTGCAGCCAGTGGGGCACGAGGCAGAGTTTTCACCTGGGTCAGAAGGTTTTGGAACTCTTCCACTGCCTGTGAATGTGCCTTGGGGTTGAGCACCAGGTGTTGGAAGAGATTGACAGGCTTAGCATCCCTAAATGTCTTAGGGATTGGGATGGTCAGGGGCAGCAAAGTGTTACCAATGAGGAAATGATGGAGGGACCTTTGCTGGAGGCCACGGCCCAAGAACCAGAGAATGTCCTGGAGCCGCTGAGAGAGCATGTTGTGTGCCCAGTCTGTGAGGGGCAGCTGTATCAAGAGGTGCATGAGGGCTGTTTTAAAGTGGTAAGAGGTGAGGATGGGGCGGCATGCTCCGTGGGGTAAGCTCTGATGCTGCTGGAGGCTTAAAATGATCTGGAGGCACTTGAGGTGACAGGTGTTCTCAGGGGCAAAGCGCCCCACCAGCTTCAAGAACAAGTGCTCACAGGCCACAAAGGACTCAGGCCAGTCCACACTGGTGAGCTGCTCCTGGTCAGGAGCGTGACTCACCAAATAGACCAAGGTGTCTTCTCGTTGCACCCCCAGGACCAAGTGGATTGAGAGAAAGCGGCCTGAGCGATAGTCCAGCCTGAGCTTGCAGGAGGTGGTTGATGGTGGGAGACTGAGTTTAAAGTCATACTTGTGGGCCACAAGGGCCCAGGCCTTGCTCATCATGTTCCGGAACCACTGCACAGTCTTGCACACGTCTAGGTGGAAGCCGGTGCAGAGAGCTGCCTTGATGGAGCTACTGCACTTGCCCAAGACCGCTGAGGGGTCCCTGTGGTGGTGCACCAGGCACAGCACGTCTCCTAGGAGTTTCTCACGCTTGCACATGCATTCTGACTCCACCAGCACACAGCCACAGCGGCGGCCCAGGGCTGGATCTCTCATCTCCAGGACAAACATGGTGCCCTGTGGTGGGACAATGGGCACCAGGATATCAAATTTCTGGGTCTCATGGAGGGTTCCCCATTTCTCAAAGGCAGCCCCGATGCCCAAGCAGTCTTCCAACTGTGGGTAAGCCTCTTGGCGGCTGAGCACCCGACAGGCCTCAATGAGATCGTCCACAAAACTCTCCACGAACTCACAGGTGGAGGGCAGGTCACGGATGGCATTTTGGACATAGTGTTTGTAAAAGGAGTCCAGGGCCTCCTGGGACGGGAAGTCAGTAAGCCAGTTGTAAGAAGTGACAGGCACAACATGGACTTCCTCCTCCTCCTCCTCACTGCTGGAATCAAAGGCCGGCTCATGCTGCATGTTCTGTCGCAGGAGCTCAAAGATGAGAAAAAGGCAAAAGAGGCCAGTGTTCCACAGGTTTCCCAGAATCCAGCCCAGAGGCCCCTCCTGGCCATCAGCCTGGAATGGCCACCCCATGTCTTTCTTCCCCAGCACTAACTGGTCACTGGATGTGTCTCCTCTCCAGAAGTTCTCTGCCTTCTGCTTCTGCTCAGCCGCTCGCTTTCTCTCTTCAAATTCCATCTCTAGCAGACGCATCTCCTCACTCATTCGCTTCTCCAGCTGTCGACTCCTGGCTAGTGTGTCCAGGTCCATCCGGTCACTGACCATCATGGGGTGGTGTACAACATACATCACTGCCAAGAACAGCAGGCTTATCACAGCCATGGAGGCCTCTGCATCTGGAGAAGTAGGAGGGTAGGAGTCAGTGGTCATCTTCCAGACTCATCTGCTCTCCAGCACATATTTGCCAGAGCCCTGGTACCCCAAATCCTGAACATCAGCTACTCAGGAGGAACAGAAAGCCCACAAAGCTGGTCTTGGACACAGCAAGGGTGATCAGCCTGGGAAGAGCTTTGGGAGAAAGGAGGGTGGCAGGATGTGCCACTCAGTCTCTCTCCTGCTTTCTTTCCACATGGTGTGGCTGGTATTTAGCCTTCCATAAAGTGGACATGGGACTGTTTTCATTCCTGTGTAGAATGGGGAGGGGGACCCTTGTGGTAGGGTGGCCTCACCCGAGGAATCAGTCTACTACAGGTACCAGACATGCCCTGCTGATCCCAGAGGCTCCCTTTCACAGCCAGAAAGCCCTGAGCCTGCCTGGGTGACACCTTTCCTCTGCCCAGCAGCCAGCTGTAGCATTCCACTTCCTCTGTGACTTCACAGTCTTCATTCTGCTCACCCAAAATGAAGTGAGCTCATCACTCAGCCTCTCCCCTTCCACCCAGTGAGCACCAGGGAGGCACAGTGCTGCCAGCTGCTTGCTACAGTGCCCTCTGAGCTCCTAAGGGGCTGCTGGATACCCCGTGTGTGGGCTGGCTAGCTCCATTTCTTACTCCAGAAAACTGTCTGCAGAACCGGATGCCCAAGGCCTACCTGACAGCCGGCAGTGGTCAGTTCCACTGCCTCGCTCACCATCCCTGAAGCCCCGGCTTCTACCATTCACCCTAATTCACAAGCTACCACGCTTACCAAGATTCATGAAGGACTGTGCCTCGTGGACGCTGAAGCCAGCTGGGACTCTCCTCCCTTTGGAACTTGGCCTTGCTTAGTCTCCCCGCCCTCTCCAGGAGCCCTGTTAAAATGTACAAGGTACCTGGGGGCTTTGGCTCAAATCGGATCCCGCCCCTCCCCCCATTCATAACTTCCCCAAATTCCACGCCCAGAGATTTTTACTCTCACTCGCCCATCCATGGGAGGCCAAGGGCCCATCCCACCTCGGGATCTCTCCTGGGACCCAGGACCAGGTTACTCACCGTCAGTGTTAGTAGGACCACGGTCTTAAAGAGACAGCTCGGCCTGACCGCCACTGCCTTTTTCCCGGCGGGGTGGGGGCGACCGGGTCATCGCTGGGGCTGTCTGCGGGAGTGGACCCGCTCCCTTTTCCTGGGGTATAGACCATGTCTGGCGTCTGAGCACGGTGGGCCCCTAGGACCCCCGGCACGCGGCTCCGAGGGTGCCCGCGCGCCGCAGCCGCTCCCGCCGTCCGGGCTCCTCCTCCCCGCCCCGCCGGTACAAGCTCCTCCCCGCCCAAACCCCGTTGGCCCAGTGTGCGGGGGCAGCGGCCTCCAAGCACCCGCTCTCTGTCCGCGCCCAGGACCACGTGAATTTGCTGGGAGAGTGGAGGGGCCGTGGACACACGCCGCTGCTCGGCCTCCCTGGGTTGGCATATGGGGCACTGCCGTCTCTGCAGTCGGCTGCACTCAGCTCAGTTCAGTGGAGAATAGACTTACTAGGATTCGGATCTAAGGACGATGGTAGCAAAACTAGGAACTGACCAAGAGAAAAGCCATTCTCACTTCGAGCTGACCCTGAACAAAACGACACATAAAACAAGATGTGGTTTCACTACCCTTAGTGTGCTTCCCTCCTACCCACGCCCAGACTCAGGGGTCTTTCCCCAACCCCTTTCTCCTATCAAAGTGACTTTCATGAAAGAGACAGCACCCAAAGACCTCACTTGGGGCCTTGCTTGCTACTCACTGGCTACGTAGGAGTAAGAATCCTACCTACAGGGCAGCTCTGCTGATACATGGGTGTATCAAGGAGAACTCTATACAGTGTGGAGGCTGGACAAACTTTTTCACATCTTAAGAAACACCAACAGAATGAGTTTCCAGAAAGGGATCTTCAGATACCAGAAAGAGCCCTTAGTCTTCCTGTCCTGTGTCAGCTACTCAAGGAGAAAAAGAAGTGATGACCCGTTGATACTAACTCACTAAAATCTCTCTGCTGAAAGACGGATTTTTTGAGGCAATTTTGCTGTCACCCAGGCTGCATGCAGTGGCGCCATCCAGCTCACTGTAGCCTCCCCACCCCAGGTTCCAGTGATTCTCCTGCCTCAGCCTACTGAGTAGCTGGGACTACAGGTATATGCCACCATGACTGGCTAATTTTTGTATTTTTAGTGTAGATGGGGTTTTCACCATCTTGGCCAAGCTGGTCTCGAACTCCTGACCTCAGGTGATCTGCCCACCTCAGCCTCCCAAAGTGCTGGGATTACATGCATAATCCACCACACCCAGCTGGATTTCAGGTCCTCTTATCCAGCGGCAAGGTGTAGGGAGCTCCCAAACAACTTATACATTACTTCCAAAAATACTGCCTTATTTAATTGTGGAGCAGGAAAAACCTGTCTGGTGGCTGACAATAATTGAAGTTCCAAAGTTACTTTTTATAAACTTGAATTATGAAAAATAGATCACAGGTTATTGAGCATTCATGCATTTGGAGCAGTAATAATGAAAGTCTCTGTTATCTTTTCACTTATGTTATCGAGATGCAAAATACATGTTTCCAAGTGTGCAAAAACAATAATGTTTAAGACCATGTGTTTTTAAGTTGTATTGTTTTAATTGACAAATAATAACTACATATTCATAGGGTGCACAGTCATGTTTCACACATATGATGTAGAATTATTTCAGATCAGGGTAATTAGCATATCCATCATCTCAAACATTTATCATTTCTTTGTGTTGGGAAGGTTCAATCCTCCCTCTAGCTATTTGAAACTATATATTATTACTGTTATTATTGTGTGTGTGTGATGGAGTTTGCTCTGTCACCTAGGCTGGAGTGCAATGGCGCGATCTTGGCTCACTGCAACCTCCACCTCCCAGGTTCAAGTGATTCTCCTGCCTCGGCCTCCCAAATAGCTGGAATTACAGGCACACACTACCACGCCTGGCTAATTTTTTGTATTTTAGGAGAGAGGGGTTTTCACCATGTTGCCCAGGCTGGTCTTGAACTTCTGAGCTCAGGCAATCTGCCTGCCTCGGCCTCCCAAAGTGCTGGGATTACAGATGTGAGCCACCATGCCCGGCCTATTATTGTTAACTATAATCACCCTACAGTGGTGTGAAACCCTAGTACTTAGTTCCCCATCTGGCTGTAATCTTGAGTCCTTTAACAAATTCCTCCTTATCCCTACCTTTTCCTCCCCTTCCCAGCCTCTAGCATCCTCTGTTCTACCTTTTACTTCTATGAGATCAGCTTTTTCTAGGTTCCACATGTGACTGAGAATGTGTGGTGTTATCTTTCTGTGCCTGGCTTATTTCACTTAAAATCCCCCAGTTCCATCCAAGTTGTGAATGACAGGATTTCATTCTTTTTTATGGCTGAATAGTATTTCATTGTATACATATACCATGTTTTCCTTATTCATTGATCTATTGTTGGACACATAGGTCAATTCCATATCGGCTATTCTGAATAGTGCAGCCAGAAACATGAGGGTGCAGATTTCTCTTTGCTATAATGATTTCCTTTTCTTTGGATATATTTTAAGTAATGGGATTTCTAGATCATGTGAGTAGTTCTACTTGTAGTTTTCTGAGGAACCTCCATTTATTCTCCATAGCAGCTGTACTAGCTTAGCCAACAGTTCCCTTTTCTCTGCATTCTCACCAGCATTTGTAAAAGCATGTGCTTAAAAATGTGTGTTCATGGTTAAGGATTTGTTTTAGAAGTGGTTGTTGGCTGGGCACAGTGGCTCATGCCTGTAATCCCAGCATTCTGGGAAGCCTGAAGGGATCTTCAGATATCAGAAAGAGCCCTTAGTCTTCCTGTCCTGTGTCAGCTACTTAAAGAGAAAAAGAAGTGATGACCCCTTGATACTAACTCACTAAACTCTCTCTGCTGAAAGACGGGTTTTTTGAGACAGAATTTTGCTCTGTCGCCCAGGCTGGATGCAGTGGCGCCGTCTCAGCTCACTGCGACCTTCACACCCCAGGTTACAGTGATTCTCCTGCCTCAGCCTACTGAGTAGGTGGGCGGATTACCTGAGGTCAAGAATTCGAGACCAGCCTGACCAACATGGTGAAATCCCGTCTCTACTAAAAATACAAAAAAAAAAAAAAAAAAAACAACAGTTGGGTGTCATGGTGCACGCCTGTGATCCCAGCTACTCCAGAAGATGAGGCAGGAGAATCACTTGAACTCGGGAGGCAGAGGTTGCAGTGAGCCAAGATCGCACCACTGCACTCCAGCCTGGGGACAGAGCAAGACTCTGTCTCAAAAAGAAAGTGGTTGTTGGGTTAGACTGTGGTAATTCATGGTCTGTTCAGAAATGAAATTGGCTGCTTCATGCTGTTTCTTAATGAATTCAATCTAAAATTATGAGGCAAAACAGTGCTTATATGTTAACACTTATACTGTGATGATGGCATTTCAACAACCAACTTAGTTTGACTCACAAGTGATATTGAGCTGATTAATATACTTCCTGTGCTGACAAAAGGTAAAACAAAAGCAAGATCACTCTTTCTACATACATTTGCAGCAGATATATTTTCTGAGCTCAAACTGTCAAACTACAGTTCCAGCAGTTCTCAGACATTAGTGCGAATAAAAAGAACAGTTCCATATTTCAAACTTCATTTAACTTTGCAATTGAAGAGCTTCTCTGTAATCTTCATTTAGAACTGATCTGCAATGTTATGACATATTAAAAGGCAAATATCAAGAGAAGATTCTAATTATATAAACGCCTTCCAAGCTCAATTGAAATCATATGCTTGTGGATTAATGTTAGCATTTGACAGTGCCCACCTACATGAAAAGACGTTTTCAAAGAAATATGTACAATCTGTAAAATCTCATTACAGATCAGCTTATTAACAGATGAAAGTTCGCAATCAGTTTGGACAGGAAACACTAACATTAAACCCAATTAGGTGACATGTTATTTACCAAAAAAGAATTCTGTCGTCTCATTAGTAGACGCATATAAAACTTGTACTGGCAAGGTGCAATAGCTCATAATACCTGTAATCCCAGCACTTTGGGAGGCCGAGGCGGATGGATCACCTGGGGTCAGGAGTTCAAGACCAGTCTGGCCAACATAGTGAAACCCTGTCTCTACTAAAAATACAAAAAAAAATTAGCCAGGCATGGTGGCGCACACCTATAATCCCAGCTACTCGGGAGTCTGAGTCAGGAGAATGCGTTGAACCTTGGAGATGGAGGTTGCAGTGAGCAGAGATTGTGCCACTGCACTCCAGCCTGGGTGACAGAGCAAGACTCTATCTTAAAAAAAAAAAAAAAAAAAGTACTAAATTGTACCTAATGTATTATTATATTTTGAATTTTGCCATAAGAATGTTGTGGAAATTTGTTTTCCCTTGTTATGTAAGTACCTACATAGTATCTTGAGTCTGCCTGTTGGCCTGCAAACACTAAAACATTTACTCTTTGGTCGTTTACAGAAGAAATTAGCTGACCTTTGCTTTTAAGCATCAAAAAGTGCACATTTCCCTCAGAGATCTATTTGTAAAATTGTATATTTTATGGCTGGATGTGGTGGCTTATACTTGTAATCTCAGCACTTTGGGACACTGAGGTGGGAAGAAGGATTGAGATCAGGAGTTGGAGACCAGCCTGGGAAGCATAACAAGACCATGTCTGTACAAAAAATAAAAAGAAAAATAAATTAGCCAGGCACGGTGGTACAAGGCTGTAGCCCCAGCTACTCAGGAGGCTGAGGCAGGAGCTTTACTTGAGACCAGGAGTTCACGTTACAGCGAGTCATGATTGCACCACTACTCCAGCCTGAGCAGACTGAGCCCTAGCTGAAAAAAAAAAAGAGAGAGGAGTGAGAGTGAAGAGACTGATGGTTGTAATACCTTGGGAAGCTGAGGTGGGCTGATCGCTTGAGACCAGGAGTTCAAGACTAGCCTGGTAAGCCCAGGCTAAAATGCATAGCAAAACCCCATCTCTACAAAAACTACAAAAAAAAAAAAAAAAAAAAAAAAAAAAAAAAAAAAAAAAAAAAAAAAAAAAAAAAAAAAAAAAAAAAAAAAAAATCCAGTTGTGGTGATGGACACCTATACGCCCAGCTAACTGTAGAGGCTGAGGGGCTGAGGTGGGAGGATCACGTGAGTCCCAGGAAATAGAGGCTACAGTGAGCCAAGATCATACCACTGCACTCCAGCCTGAGCAACAGAGTGAGATTCCTTCTCAAAAAAAAAAAAAAAAGTTGTGTTTTGGTAAATATTATTTACATTCATTGTAAAAATGCATACTATACAAGAGTAATAGAAGAAAGAAGCCACCCTGACACCCCACTACCCAGAGATAAGTGTTGCAAGTTTGAGGAGGAACTCCTTCTGGATGTGATTTGTGCCACATTCCTAAAATGTGCCCCTTGGAACACTAGTTGCTCAGATGACTCTTAGCAAGAGGACTTTCATAATGTTTCTTGATGACTTTTTTATTGGTCAGGCTGGTCTTGAACTCCTGACCTCAGGTGATCCACCTGCCTCAGCCTCCCAAAGTGCTGGGATTACAGGCGTGAGCCACTGTGCCCGGCTCTTGATGACATTTTTAAAATTCACAAATGAAAAACACCATCATTGTGAAAAGCTTGGGAAATATAGAAAGGCAAAAAAAAAAAATCAGTTTTAAAAAATCATCCTTAATCCTGGGATATCAGTTAGTATCCCTGGCAGAATTTGATGGCATACTCAACCTGGATAATTGAAGAGATTTTAATTAAGGACAAAAGTTTCAGGGTTTAGGGACAACTACAAGGGATGAATGGATGTTCCTGGAGTCAATATCAATTGGGAGCCCACCTCTGCTTGAGTATAAAGGGGATGAAAGCTTGTTACCAGAATTCAAAGGGGATGGCTACATGGAGAGGGTCTTCAGCGGAGATAACGCAGTCAGTCCTCTGGTACCGCATGGGAAGAGTGCTGTGTTTGCCTCCCACTGGCCAAAAGCAACTAGAAGTCAGATCAGCAGGGAGCCCCAGAGCACAGAGTAAAGAGGAGAAGAGGGAGAGAAGTCTCCAGGGGCAGAGAAGATACAGTACAGTTACTACCAAAGGTTACAAAGCTTGTCTCCAACAAGCACTAGTCTGTGAATTCATACTCCAGGACAATTCTGTTTCCACTATACACAAAGACATTCAGATCCACACACTTTTTTTTAGAGATGAGGTCTCTCCATGTTGCCTAGGCTGGTCTCCAACTTCTGGACTCAAGCTATCCTCCCACCTCAGCCTCCCAAATTGCTGGGATTAAAGACGTGAGCCGATTCACCCAGACCAGATCTTCACTCTTAAAACCAGATTTGGGTTCGTGACCAGCCTGGCCAACATGGTGAAACCCCATCTCTACTAAAAAAAAAAACAAAAATTAGGTGGGGTGGCCTACGCCTGTAATCCCAACTACTCCGAGGCTGAGGCAGGAGAATCGCTTGAGCTTGGGAGGTGGAGGTTGCAGTGAGCTGAAATTGCGCCACTGCACTCCAGCCTGGGTGACAAAGTTAGGCTGTCTCAGAAAAACAAAAAACAAAAAACAAAAACCAGATTTGGGCCCACTCTGCTGTTCTCTTCTAAAGTAAATCAGAGCTTGTTGGAGGGTGTCAACTCAAGTTGTCCGGACACCCAAGAAGTAAGGTAAGCCTGGAACATGCTGCTGATGTTAGAAAGAAGGGGAGCTATCTCCTTGCCTCATGTTGGAAAAAGATGAGAAGAGGCCACAAAGAGAAGATTCCCCCTGCTAGAGTGAATTGTACACTATGGATGGAAAAATAATTATGATCATTGGTATAATCTGAGCCATGGGTCCATGAAGGTATTTTTTAAATGATTCACAAACCATAAAATTTGTAAAAGATTCCTGTGGCACACCCATGAATTTCTGCTGTCTTTACCAAAATTAAATTACTGTGTAAATCTCACACATATTTTCATCATTATACAATATAACTACAAAAATATACAAATATGCTGTATCTGTAAAAATAGGTTACGTGAATCTACATTGGTTAACATGAAAAACAGTCCATAACCTATTAAGTGGGAAAAAAAAAGCAGGTTACAAAGACCATGCTATGCTTTACTCGCCTTATGTATGTGTGTGTGCATCACATGCCTCGGAAAAGTTTCAAAGGGTAGATCCCTAAATGTTTACAGTGACCTTCTGATGGTGGAGGGACTGATTGCTGGTGTCTAGCAGTAAGTAAGTATTCTTTTCACACAAAAGGTTTGAAACACAAAACACGTTTTCTGCAGAAACAGGTGCGCCTAGGACGGCTAGAGACGCTTTGCGCCGGGGGAGCGTCTTCAAGGTAAGGAGAGCAGGGAGTGGAGATCGGGGACGGGGGGTTCCTGCTCCCCGCCAGCTTTCTGGGCCCGAGGAGCCGCCTCTCTTCGGCCCTGACGCCGCCTCTGTCCCCCGAGCTGCGGACGCGCCTTTTCCACCGCCTCCCGGAGAAGCCTCGGAGCCGCCCCCGGGAGGCGTTGTTCGCCGCCGGAGAGTTTGGGGTGGCAAAGGCGGGGCGCAAGGCTGAGACGCGCGACCCTACCGCAGGGGCTAGCCTCGTGCGCGCGGCAGCGGGGCGGCCCCGTCCGCGGTGCGTTGTCCCCCCGGCGTTCGGCTGGCGCTCTCCGGGGTGCGATCCTGGGCCGGCGCTGCCCGAGGCGCGTCGAGGCTCTCGTGACCGCGTTATTAATTATAAGGGATTTGTTTTCTCCTCCAGGGATCGTAGCGAGCGCTTGTCTTGCTGGTAAATCGTGCTGCCGAGGCCCGTTTTCTCCAACTACGAATTTCATTTCAGAATGAAAAAGGAGACGCGGTTTTGAACGGGGCAGCGACTGCCGCAGGTCCTTCCTCTGAGTGACCGGCCCCTAAGAGAAGACCTGCCTTCCGCAGGATCTGGAAACGAGTCCCAGCTACAATCCCAGGGCAGTGGAAGCCCCGCGGGCCGACCAGAGGAAAGACGAGGCGGGAGACAGGGAGCTTCGCTTGGCTCGGGCCCCTCCCCAGGCCCAGCCCCTCGCCTCGTCCCGGGACCCAACGCCCCTTGCCCCTGAGCGCTGTTCCCCAAGCGGACGGGAGAAAGCTGTCCTTTGCTCTGCCTATCCCCAAGGCCCACGTGATGCATCCTAACGGCGTGGACGCAGCTTGATGGGGAGCTCCGGGAGCTGGGCTTAGAACCCGGTCTCGCCTCCTGCCAACTCGGTCCGGCAAAGTTCCAAACCTTCTGAGCCTCAGCTTCCTCATCTGGCAAACATGATGATAAAAGTCCTTCTCTTTTAAGGTTGGAGCGAAGATTAAATGGCCCTATGCTGTATATGTAGAGCACCTGGCTCACGGATTAGTCACCCCGCTCCTGGGCTCCAGTGTTCACTGGATCCTTACAGCATCACACTGCAGCCTAGATGCCTTAAGGGCAAAGACCAAAATGAGACCTAGCTTAATTCCTGGTGTGCAACTGCCAAATGCTATGGAATAGTGAGTGACACAGGATGACCCAGCTATGAGAAATAAAAGAGTTTGCGGTGGGATAGGGACTGTACCTTCTTTTTGTATGTTTGGCAGTTGGGGATAACTTACGGGAAGCAAGCTTAAGATGCACACGAAATCCTAAGAGGATGTGGAAATTAGATATATGGCCAAGAATCAGATAAGCAAATAAACAGATCTCAAACAAAATGTTTAGTTTGAGGTTAGAGATGGGAGATCAGGGTAACCAGGCAAAATAACTGATACAACAAATAACTACATGACAAGTCACTTCTCTCAACAACACATTTCAAAAAAAATCACTTTATAACTGCAAGATTTTCTTCAAACCAGTTTCTTGCTATTAAAAGCTTAAAAACTTATCCTGCTTTGGTGACAAACATTTTGTGACTCTTGCTGTGTAACAAAGACCTGTGTAGACATTGAGTTATATATTGCTGATGCTCCTGAACATAAGGCAAAATAGAAAATTGCCACCTTTTTCCCAATGATTTGCGGAGGAGAATTATTACTAGATTAGCTGCTACCTGTGCATGAAATGCACCACTACTGCTTAATAAATCTGGGCTGGGCACAGTGGCTCATACCTGTAATCCCAGCACTTTGGGAGGCCAAGGTGGGGTGAGGGGGAGGAGGTGAGGATCTCCTGAGCTCAGGCGTTCCAGGCCAGCCTGGCCAACATGGTGAAATCCTGTCTCTACTAAAAATATAAAAATTAGCCAGGTGTGGTGGTGGGCACCTGTAATCCCAGCTACTGGGGAGCCTGAGGCAGGAGAATCACTTGAACCCAGAAGGCGTAGGTTGCAGTGAGCCGAGATCGTGCCACTGCACTCCAGCCTGGGTGACAGCAAGATTTCGTCCAAAAAAAAAAAAAAAAAAAAAATCTGAATAGCACTGGGCATGGTGGCTCACGCCTATAATTCCAATGCTTAGGGAGGCAGAGGTGGGAGAATAGCTTGAGCTAAGGAGTTTGAGACATGCCTGGGCAACATAGCAAGACCCTGTTCTCCACGAAAAGGAAAAAAATCTCAACAGCATATCAATGGGTATTATTTACTCGTCATATATTTCCTTATCGTTTTTCTCATCTCACATGTAGCACTTGTATTGTTGGGAGGATAAAACATAGGTGCTCTTGATTAAATAGGGATTTGAAAGATATGAGTAGATTCTGTTTACTGTCTGTCCCAATCATTTGTTCATTCCATTCAACAAATATTTATTTGAAAAGGGGTCTGAGTCTGTCACCCGTGCTGGAGTGCCGTGGCATGAACTCAGCTCACTGTAACTGCCACCTCCCAGGCTCAAGGCATCCTCCCACCTCAGCCTCCCAGCTAGCTATTGAAGATGCTTGCCACCATGCAGCTAATTTTTGTATTTTTGATAGAGACAGCGTTTTGCCATATTGCCCAGGCTGGTCTCAAACTCCTAGACTCAAGTGATCCTCCTGCCTCGGCCTTCCAAAGTGCTAGGATTACAGAAGTGGGCCACGATGCTCAGTCCCAACAAATATTTATTTCAACACTTTATAACTGTGAATGATGTATTTGGACCTGATACAATGAGAGTCCAGAAAGAGTTTTTGGAAATTAAAAATTTGTTAATAAATATGAAAAACTCCATAGAGAGACTGGAAATTAAAATTGAGGAAATCTCCCAAAATGAAAGTGTAAAGAGCTGGAAAGAGTCATGACAATTGCCAAGGCCCAACCCAGTAGATTCAACATATAATGATTAGTGGCCCCAGAAGGAACACGGGAAACGGAGAGGAAGAAATCTTGTCAAAGAAATAATAGGCCGGGCGCGGTGGCTCACGCCTGTAATCCCAGCACTTTGGGAGGCCGAGGCGGGTGGATCATGAGGTCAAGAGATCGAGACCATCCTGGCCAACATGGTGAAACCCCGTCTCTACTAAAAATACAAAAAAATTAGCTGGGCGTGGTGGCACACGCCTGTAGTCCCAGCTACTCGGGAGGCTGAGGCAGGAGAATTGCTTGAACCCTGGAGGTGGAGGTTGCAGTGAGCCAAGGTCGCGCCACTGCACTCCAGCCTGGCGCCTGGTGACAGGTGAGATTCTGCCTCAAAAAAAAATAATAATAAAAATAAATAAATAAATAAATAAATAAATAAATAAATAAAATAAAACAAGCATCCTATAAAGGGAAGACGTTTCCAGATTGAAACTAAGTGCCCAGCCCATGGATGAGAGTAAACTCACACTTAAGTCACTTCATTATGAAATGTTAGAGCATTCAGGTCAAACAGGATTCCACAAGTTTTTGGAGACAAAAAAAAAAAAAAAAAAAAAAAACAAAACAGAAATACATGCACAGAATCTGGAAGAATGGTGTTAGATTTCTTTCGTGTGCATGTGCTCTCTCTCTCTTTTTTTGTTTGAGACAGAGTCTCACCTTTGTCGCCTGTGCTGGAGCGCAGTGGTGTGATCTTGGCTTACTGCAACCTGCTGGGATTAGAGGCGCATACCACCATGCCCAGCTAAATTTTGTATTTTTAGTAGAGACGGGGTTTCACCATCTTGGCCAGGCTGGTCTTCAACTCCTGAGCTCAAGTGATTCGCTGGCCTCTGCCTCCCAAAATGCTGGGATTACAGGCATAAGCTACTGTGCCCCACTGACCCAGATTTTTTAATATAGTACTAGAATAAGATGAAAGTGAAATGCTTGTAATTCCAGCACTTTGGGAGGCTGAGATGGGAGGATCACCTGAGGCCAGGAATTCAAGACCAGCCTGGCCAACATGGTGAAACCCCATCTCTACTACAAATTCAAAATTAGCCAGGTGTGGGGGCGCATGCCTGTAATCCCAGCTACTTGGGAGGCTGAGGCAGGAGAATCACTTGAACCAGGGAGGCAGAGGTTATAGTGAGCCGAGATCACACCATGTACTCCAGCCTTGGCAACAAGAGCAAAACTCCGTCTCACAAAAAAAAAAAAAAAAAAAAAAAAAAAAAAGATGAAAGAGAATGCCTTAAAAATTTTGAAGGAAAATGGTATCCAGTCCAGAATTTTATACTCAGTCAAAGTATCAAACATGTGTGAGAGCAGAATAAAGACAACGTGGGCTATGCAAGGTTTAAAAACAAATACCCGCCCAGGTGCAGTGGCTCCCGTCTGCAATCCCAGCACTTTGGGAGGCCGAGGCCGGTAGATCACCTGACAGGAGTTTGAGATCAGCCTGGCCAACATGGCAAAACCCTGCCTCTACTAAAAATACAAAAGTTAGCCGGGCACGGTGGTGGGTGCCTGTAATCCCAGCTACTCGGGAGGCTGAGGCAGGAGAATTGTTTGAACCTGGGAAGCAGAGGTTTCAGTGCGCCGAGATCACACCACTTGCACTCCAGCCTGAGTGACAAGAGCCAAACTGGGTCTCAAACAAAAACAAAAACAAAAACAAAACAAAAATCTTCCTTGTGCTCCTTCCTAAAAAATTGTCCTGGTCTACACTGCCATGCTGCCAAAGCCAAACTGCCTTGACTTTTGTGCTTCTGGGAAGTGCTGTGTGGCTTAGCCCTCTCACAGCTGGGGTGACCTCCATAGACTCTCAGGAATGCTGAGGCCAGCTTCCAAAGCAGAACTCTGTGTCATCTCCTCTTGGGCCTCCATCAAATGGGACCATACAGCCCCTTTTTTGGTGGGTTTGTGCTTGCTACTAACTTTTTCAAACTTTTCAAAACTGAGCAATATATTGTTCCGATTTTTTTCTTTTTTTGAGACAGGATCTTACTCTGTCTCCCAGGCCGGAGTATACTGGTGCCATCTCAGCTCACTGTAACCTCTGACTGGATTTAAGTGATTCTTGTGCCTCAGTCTCCCAAGTAGCTAGGATTACAGTCGTGCCTCCATGCCCAGCTAATTTTATTTTATTTTTTTGTAGAGCTGAAATTTCACCATGTTGGCCAGGCTGGTCTATTATTCAGATTTCATACATAGATAGCAAAACTATAAAGCATGAGAATGACTAACATAAAAGTTAAAGTGGTTGCCCCTGATGCAGGGAGATGAGAGAGAGGAGCAACTGGGAAGGACCCCCGGGAGTTTCATAGGTCCTAGAGTGGTAGGCACACTGCTGTTTGCTTTCTTTCCCTACTTCTTTGCTGCACTGGTATTGCTTCCCATCTCCTTGGCTTTCCAATCAGATGTTGCCCAGCTGGGGGTGTTCTTGGATGGGGAAACTACATCACATTTCACACCTCAATGAACAGCAACAACAGTAGTCACCACTGTAGGTGTTTTATGTGTATTAACTGATTTAGTCTTTTCAACATCACTCCCATTTATAGATAAAGTACTGGAGACCCAGGTGTTTTTTTTCTTTTTCTTTTTTAATCCAGCAGCTTGATCTTGGACAATTCAGTGTTTTCTAAAGGAAGACAAGTAAGAAGGGTGGCTCACACCTGCAATCCCAGCACTTTGAGAGGCTGAGCCAGAGGACAGTTTGAGCCCAGGAGTTCAAGACCAGCCTGAACAACTAGCCAGCCCCCTCTCCCCAACATCTCTACAAAAATAAAAATTAAAAAAAATTAGCTGGATATGGTGGCGAATGCCTGTGGTCCTAGCCACTCGGGAGGCTGAGGCAGGAGGATGAGGCGAGAGGCTCACCTGAGCCCAGGAGTTGGAGCTGGAGGTTGCAATGAGCTATGATCCCATCACTGCATTCCAACTTGGGTGACAGAGTGAGACGTGGTCTTAATAATAATAATAAATAAAGACAAATCAAATGTTCAATGCAATTGCATTTTACGAACAAGTTTAGATATCAAAACTTTATTCAGTCAATAACCCTGTAACTAATAACAATATATATTTTAGTTCCACATTGAGGCAAGGCATGTAGGACGGAGAAAAGACAAAGGAACTATGTGGGAATAGGAAGGGCAAGTAGCAGGCACCAAGAGAAGGGCAGTTTCTTCTGGGGCCTACCAGGTTACCATCTTATCCAGGTGCCCAGAGACCAGCTCTTCAGGTACTAAAACTAGGTGCATGAGGACTTGCTTCTGCAGAAACCATATAGAATTTGGAGCCCTGCGTTGTAGAGGGAGTGATCTCTCTTGTGGATGAGGAGGGTGGAGGATCTGTGTGTCCATCCATTCACTCTTGAGGGGCTCTGGTTCCTTTTTCTACCGAGGTGGCGACCCCTTTGTGTTGCAGCGTCAGATTTTGTGATGCCCTTTAGTTGCTGGCTGTGTCTGCCTGCCTAGGCTTTGTCCTCAGGCTCATCCAGTATTTGGGATTTTCCTGGCCACAGCCTCCTCTGATTCTGGCCCTGAGGAACTGAGTAGTGTCTTTTATTTCAGGCTGCTCTAAAACCACTCCAGCTGTGCCTAGCACCACTTCCTGTCACAGGACTGGGGAGGATGGTGACTTGGGTTCCTGTAACAAAGCCCCTGCCATGAAGTTCTCCAGCATACTCAGCTTTTTTCTTAACATAGCTGTGGTTGGGGAGGGGTCCAAAGAATCAGTTGCACAAAGGGAGAGAGCAGCTCTGTTTCAATAAACAAGGTTTTGCACGTTCCAGTGCTTTCGGTCCACTGGAAGCTCTATATCCTCATTGCTGATGCCATTTGTCTAAATTTTAGAGACCAGTGACTTAGCACCCACAATTATGTTGCCTTTTGGCTGTGGCTTCAAGGCTTGCTGCCCCACAGTCATGATAACATTAAATCCTGTCCATCCAAACTGTCAAAAGTCTGGAACTTTACCCTACTTGAATAAGAACTTAAACACAGCTGGGCGCGGTGGCTCATGCCTATAATCCTGGCACTTTGGGAGGCTGAGGTGGGTGGATCACTTGAGGTCAGGAGTTTGAGACCAGCCTGGCCAACATGGTGAAACCTCATCTCTACTAAAAAAATACAAAAAGTAGTTGGGCGTGGTGGCCCATGCCTGTAATCCCAGCTACTCGGGAGGCTGAAGCAGAAAAATCGCTTTAACTCAGGAGGCAGAGGTTGCAGTGAGCCAAGATTGCGCCACTGCACTCCAGCCTTGGATAACAAGAATGAAACTCCATCTCAAAAAACAAAACAAAAACTTAAGCACTATAAGGGAGAAGGGATCCCTTAAGTTTCTCTTGTCCTGAGACAAAAAAAATGTATAGAATATCTAATTACATGTTGCCTTTTAGATATTTGCTTCAATGATATTTCCAAATCATTTTTCCATATTCTTTTATTTTACTCTCCAACTGAACACATTAGGAATTGGTTTAAGTCCAATGAGCCCCAGCTAGTGTGGCAAAGGTTTGCTACTTTTGGCCTGCTTATTGGCTTCTAACTGTAGTGAATTATAAAAACTTTGCTTTTTCACTAATATCACCAATTTTCACTTTAAAAAATTCCCATTCAGGCTGGGTATGGTGGCTCAGGCCTATAATCCCAGTGATTTGGGAGGCCAAAGTGGGATGATAGCTTAAAGCCAGGAGTTCAAGACCAGTCTGCGTACCAAAGCAAGACCCTAGCTCTACAAACAAACAAAAACCAACAAATTATCCTGGCATGGTGGCATGTGCCTGTAGTCTCAGACACTTAGGAGGTTGAGGTGGGAAGATCACTGGCACCCAGGAGTTTAAGGTTGCAGTGAGCTATGATTGCACCACTACATTCCAGCCTGGACAACAGAGCCAGATCCCATCTCAAAAAGAATCCCACTCATTTAATAATTGGGGTTAAATGCAACAAAATAGTAATTGCTCCAATGCTGCAGCACTGGCTAAGGTCAGCAGCAATACCACTAGACTGTGCTGCTGGCTGAAGGGCGGGTCACTTGTCACCTGTCTGGAGAGTGCACAGGTCCATTAAGAGAGGCAGCTATGGGGTGCCAGGAACAATGCATGGAGAACTGAGGATAACACCAGCAGCTCAAAGATTGCCCATCCTGTGCTGGGCTCTGGCAGGAATTAGGACTGGGGGCCTTCATTAAGTCTGCCCTCAGCTGCCTGTGTCTCCCTCCAAGGACAGCTTATGCTTAGTGACCCTCCTCACAATGGATACAGTCACCAGTGCATGGAGGGCACTGTGTCCACATCTGTAGGCTCATTTTTTAAAAA